>JACCGJ010000986.1:0-16942 GCA_013407085.1 Atriophallophorus winterbourni
AGGTTCACTAAGCCTTGAAACACTGGTAGATTGGTACACAAAGTTTATCTTGTATGCCACTCTTACACAGCGTTCGAACAACGAACCACGATGTTTAGACGTAGAATTACAAAGTGTATTTTGATTACTCACTCAACGCGCTTATGGATGACCAACATAATGTGTTTCTCACATACCTATCCTTTACACTCCAATACCGGTTTCTGGCGGTCAGGCGGAGACAATAAGATGAGGTTCAATGAGCCTTGAAACAGTGGTAAAGTGGTAAACAATGTTATACTTCTATGCCACTGTTACACAGGGTTCGTCCACCGAACCACGATGTTTAGACTCAGAATCACACATTAATTATTGGTGAAGCAGTCAAGCCGCCTATGGATGATCAAATAAAGCTATATCTTTTTTCAAAATTGCACGATGTTATGGACCGACAGCATGTCTTGAGTGACGGTATTGCAGGATTTGTTAGCGTTGATTAAATTTTGTAAGAATGAAGTACCTACATTCCAATCTAGTTTCTGTGATAAACATTTCAATGATTGGAAAAAGAATGGTAGTGATTCTAACAAAATAGTCATTTGCATGCTTTTCCATCACACACACCCCATGACCGGTTTCGTGTTGTTTGCAATCATCAGCTTGAAATTTTTATTTACCTTTCTCTCTTTCTTTTTAAAACAGTCTAACCATAGAATATATGAATAAACATGATGACACTTGTCAGTGGAAGCGAATTCGATCGACTGAAGATAGTTTGCAGCTCCTAGAGTATTTGGTTGTACTGAATCACAAAGGCTCAAAAAATCTAATTCCTTACAACATATGTGAATGTAAAATGTACAGGTTACCGTCAATACGAGTATACATATAATATTGATCTTGTAAAACCGAATAATACAAACGCCCAGAGGGATCTCCGTATCTGCATTACTGATAACCTGGAACTGAATAATCAATCCCCGAAAAGAAGCACATCAGTAACCCAGCACAATTGGCTATGCTGGAATTGACCGATTTTACTCAAAGTAGACTGAGGAACTTATGGTCAAGGACATCATTTCCTATACACAATTTTAAGCAAAGTTTATAAGTCAACTTAATCTATCATTATGCAAAACCATAAAAAACTATTTCTTTAATGACTTTAGTGAAAATAATATCAATCGTTTTCGTTTAATTATGGATTTTCATAGATCTACAGATTTCAACAACATTTTCTTTGCCTAACGCGTTGGTTTCCTAATTATGTATTATATGATCAGCAATCTAGACATTCAAAATTTTAGCCAAATTTGCAAGATAATCATAAATTTTAAACTATTTAGATGATTTAGGCTAATGGAACTCATGCAGGGTATCATTTGAAAAAACTGGTATTCACAATCAATATTCTTAACAATATACCCGAACTTTTGTAAACCGTTTCGAATTGCCCCACATGTGCTTCTTTCCCATATTTTCGACAGAGCGGTTGCATGATTATTCCTATTAACAGTGCCTCTTCTCTTCTCAAATTCCTAAAAAAAACTGATGTTCAATATTATCTTAAAATACGGCGTTATATTTATTCTGCGTTACACGAGAGCATGCTTGTCTATTTTGATCAAATGCCAGCAATCATTTACCTAGTGCACATGTACGGGTCGTATAGGTGTCTGCAGGATTCAATCAAATTTATTTACACAAATCTCTGAGTCCCGGAGAGGTAAGATTTAAGCCATACTAGGAACTGCAAATTAGTTTCCGTTTGTTGCAGTTATTGCAGCAGTCAACAATGATTAAACAATTGCTAGCTTATTCATAATCCAATTACGTTAAGTCATCCAGCATCGCATTAGCTAGTAAATTTTACGATTCCAATTTACAATCAAGCATTCTTTTTACCAAGTGGGCCGCAAGGAACGATTGGCATTGAACAGAACAATTCATTGACCTTTTCGAATGCTTTTACTTCAAAGGATTCCGTGATGTTTCCACTAATCAGGTACGGACAGTATGATCAATATTGCCAATCACGTACACAGACACTGACATGCAGTGCTAAACTAACCGTCGTGAACTAAGATCTATATGAGCGGTTCCGTGCTGTTTGCACTTATCAGGTTTCAAACTTACATGAATTGAAATAAATGAAAAACATCTAAAAAAGTTACATTTACGAGAGAAGTATCGATAAGATTAGCACAAACAATGTGTGAACGAGGTACAACCTGTGGTTGTGAGGGTGTCGTTGTATGTATTGATTAGCAGTACCTGGATATCTTCACATCAGTGTTCCTTGGTATACAAAAATGTTCCTATCGAACCTTAGCACAAATCATAAGGATCATTAGTCGTTTGAAATAGCTGGTACTTCTGAGGATTTATAAAACATATATCCGGCCAACAATGGAGTACGCATTTCAAGCATGGTCCACGTGGCCAAAAAAGGACATGAGATTGCTCCACCATATACCAGATCTCATGGCCACAAGTTTAATATTTTACACTGAAGTCTAAATTGTCAAACGTCCTTCTTTGCTGTCCCAGTTTGTATTATATTGCTTTTTTCTGCCCCCACGAAACATTTGTGCATCGTGTCTCTAAGTTTTCATTGCTGAAATTGAAAAGTTTACTTCGACCATTTCGAACCCCGCATCTCCATACATAAGCCGATTATTAATAGTGATAAAACACGTTTTCTGTTTTTTATATTTTTTTTCATTTCTTAATTCACAAATACTGCGGATTATCTGCATTTGGGACCACCAAAGCTTCTAGTTACTGTGAATTACATCAATAACTCTCATTATCAGAAACGAGGCTACAGGTATAAGCCTCGATTGAGTATAGAGAACTGCTTATTGAATCTGTGCGATGGCATCTTCCTTCAAATGTCAGACTAGATATTCCGTATCTTCCCATTGTGGCTTCAAGGAGAAGTGCGTGAATCCTTGACGTACAGCAAAAAGGAGGCAGACGATATGTCTGGATTAATCTTGCAGGGTGGAATAGCAGAGTGGCTTTACAAAAAGAATGCTCCAGGTTCGAACCCTTTTATGGATATTGCTCGATGCCGCGTTAATTCGGAATATCATTTTCTTTTGGATTCAACAAAAACGGGTTCCGTGTGTTTAAGATCAAATCTACGGACACCACGACTATTTCACTTGATAATTCGCATATAAATACATTGCAATACGCTCCCACAGAAACCTTAAATATTTCATTATCCGTTTTTTTCTTTTGGAATATTTATAAACACATATAACCATGACCTCAACTGCCATAGGATCTCAGGGCCCAAGTGAACTACGCGTGATTTGTGTAAAATGTGCAAAACGTGAGTATGAATGTAATCGAAACTAGTCATATTTAATTTGTGGTCCGCAAAATACACACTAATTGCGTAAAGGTGTTACTAAAGAAACAGTTGTCTTGAATATTAATGCTGGAATTCAATGTGTTGGAATTATGTGCAGCTTCTGCAGAACAAATCAGGTACACGGCACCAAGAGCTTTGTATCACAACCAGAAAACCTGAAAGATCGTATCAATTTCTAGAAGAACCTTTCTCAAAAGTTCTAGAAAAGGTTGAATCCGCGAGTAATTACAACTCACTTAGCGTGAAAGCAACCTAAACCAAACACTTCATCATTTAACTTCACAAGATGCTTCGCTACGCAAAAGGAAATTCTCTTGAGGCTGAACACTTAGACGGTTACTTTTCTCAAGTAGTCAAACTCACGACAATGGCATTAGCTTTGTTAAATGATAGGTATGAGCTATTGAAAGCCAAAAACAAATGTAGGACTTTTTCTGAAATCTTAAATGTTGTTTACTTGTTCAGAGACTAAATGCCGCATGATTCAAGATTCAAGATTCAAGATTTATGGTTAAAAAAGCAAATTGCTGTACAATACCATAGGATATACGTATAAAAAATTATAAATAAAAAAATCGTTACTTGTATGATCATATCCATGTTCTTCATAGTTGGAGCAAAAATAATCCTCAATGGCAACACAGACTGAGGGAAAAGAATCTTTGGATGGACGGTAGTTCCGTGCGTTAAAAAATATGGACATCAATAGGTAGGGGCCAACGCAGTAGTTCTCAACATAAGGTTTCGTAACCTTTGTTTAAAGATGTGCTCGTTCGATGAGGTAACAATATCTATCGGCAAGCTATTCCACAAGAAGCCTACACGAACAGCGAAGAAGTGACGACGACAATTCAATCGTGAGTGTGGGATTTGAAGGGTCAAAGGGTGGCTGCGTGTGGGGACAACCGAACCAAACTTGAAGAGGTGTTTGAGAGGGTGGGATTTCGCATAGATGATTCGATATGTCAGAGTGAGGTCGTGTAGGATACGCCTGCGCTCGAGGGTGCACAGTCCAAGGCTGGTCAGTCGCTGATCAAAGGGTAAATTATTCAATCCGGTAACAATTTTGGTTGCCTTGTGATAAATTCGTTCGAGGAGCGAGATGTTTTTTTCCATCCATGGCGTCCAAGCTTGTACAGCGTAGTCAACGACAGAATGTATGTAAGTGTTTAGTAATTTCGTGAGTGAGTGTGGTGGGAAACGTCCGAAAATGCGTTTCAGTAAACCTAGCAAGCTGCACGCACGCTTGTAGACGGCGTCGCACTGTAGGCTGTTCTTTAAAGTGCCAGACACCAAGATTCCGAGATCTTTTTGTGATGTACTCCATTCAAGCGGGTGGCTGCCAAGTTTGTAGGTAAAGGGAAAGGGTTTTCCGACTTGCAACATTTTGCACTTGCGGAAATTGAATGGCAGTTTGTTTTGAATTGACCACTGGTGCAGCTTATTCAAATCTCCTTGCAGAACATGACAGTCCTCGATAGAGTTGACCTTCGGCCAGATTTTTACATCATCTGCGAATAAAACAAGCTTACATGCTAGTAAGTTCGGTAGATCGTTTATAAATATGAGGAACAGTATTGGACCGAGAACCGAACCCTGAGGGACTCCGCTCGTGGCTTCAATTGTTCGAGAAGTTTCACCATCTATTATGACTTTTACTTTGCGTCCAGACAGGTAACTTGTGAACCATGTTAGTAGGTTTCCGATGACGCCAACATTCTGCAGTTTCTGAAGCAGTAAGGAGTGATTCACTCTGTCGAATGCTTTAGATATATCTAAGTAACCGGCATGGACGGAACCCCCTTGGTCTAGTGCTTGCGTCCAGTCATTTAGCGTCGTGAGCAAGTTAGACAGGCATGAATATGTTTTCCTAAATCCGTGTTGTGTGAAAGTTATTAGCTGATGGTTCTCGAGATGTTCAACAAGTCGTTCACACACCAGGCGTTCCAAAAATTTTAGAAACCGCTGAAAGAAGCTTCACGGGGCGGTAATTCGCTGGATCAGAATGACTGCCCTCTTTGTAGATTGGTGTGATAACACCGGTTTTCCATTGAGTTGGTACGGTTCCCGTATTCAATGAGTGCATGAATAGACCACTTAGTGGGCCACAAAGCTCCAGCTCGCATGACTTCAGAACAGCGGGTGTTATTCCATCCTCTCCTGGTGATTTGCGAACGTTCAGTCCGCGTAAATGTTTTCGCACAACCTTAGGATTTACCTCGATGTTGCTAAGGCATTCGACTTGTAGTGGGTGTTACGAAAACTACGAAAGTGTTCCCAGGATGCGTCTGTTCGTATTATTTTGTGTGCAGCCCATGCGGAATTTCGCATGGCTATCCACTTCCGAGTGCGGCTTCGAAGTTTGAAGCAAAATGATCTTGATTTCCTTTTGGGAACACAGGTAGAATTGTCGTCTAGTTTTGTACCGATATAACTTAACAGACTAGAACAATGAGTATCAGCATTCGTAAGATCGAGATGTTTTTCCTCCATAATCGTAATGGCACCGCGAAGGCCGAAGTAATCGACTCTCCTGATGAACTTAACGTCGCCCGAAGCCCTTCGGGCGTTGCACACGAATTCGAAGGACAACACAAGATGGTCACTTAGCCCCAAAGGACTATGATACTGCACTGACTCCACTGCTGTTGCTTCGGAGGTTAAAACCAGATCTAGAATTGACGATTCATTGAGGCCCCTTTGTCGAGTGAATGAATGGATATGGTTGTATAGGGGAGTGAAAGTGATAATCTCACGGAATTTGTACTCAAGGGATTGCTGAGTATGGACACTTTTGGTATAGAGATGTGGGAGGTTAAAATCACCCATCATTAACAGTTGGCATCCTCTAAGATTTCCAGCGTTGCGCATCATTTGTAACAACGTTTCATTGTGGGCATCGGAAGAGTTGGGCGAGCGGTAGATCACACCAAGTATACAGTTCTCTCCAGTTTCCAAGCGAAGGCTACACCACACGGTGTCCTCTAGCTCAAACGTTGTGTCAGGTACAGCTGTGCATTGAATACGCTCGTTGTAATACAAAGCAACTCCACCACCTGATCTTGAACGGTCTCGTCGAAGTAGGATCATGTTGGGAAGTGCCAGCTCGCAATCGTTCACCTGATCGTAAAACCATGTTTCGGTAACAGCAATGATGTCAGCAGAAAACTGAGCGTTAAAGTGAGACAATTCGGCGATTTTGTTCCGCAAGCACTGTGCATTTGTGTATAGGCATTTAACAGTGGTTTTTGTGTGTAGCGAGCCTATGCGGATGATGTTTGTATGTCCGACCCCCTGAGAGCCGGACCATGATGTACTCGGTCCGACTCGGTTTGACCCGGACCCACTACGTTTTTTGATGTATTAGTTGCTTCCGTTTCGGTGGGAACGCTACCGTCTGCCGCCCCCAGCCGCGAGTGTGTCTCACTCATTGGTTTGGGTGGGCTAAGTCTAACATCCTTGGGTAGTGTTCGTTTCTTTTTTGTCCATTCCGACCTTACTATTTCAGCCATAGCGCTAGTCAAGAACGTAATCTTCAGTGGTTTCGGTCCATCCCCCTTGTATTTTGGCGAAAAAGGAACTCGAAAAGTGTCCACAACAACGGCATTAGAAATATCGAGAGAACACGCAATGTAGCGCCATTGTTTGACGTCGTGCTCCACCGTTTCCTGATTCGATGCTTTAGAAGTATTTTCTGGTACACCAAGTAGAACTATACTTCGATACCGTTTGTTCCCTGTCGTTCAAGCTGCCCTTCCTTTCCCACCATGGTACATCGGGATATATTCGGCAGTTTGAGTCGGAATCTGACTTGAGTAGGTATGCATTCAGCAATACGTTCTCGATATCAGCCTCGCATTTTAGTGTTACCTTGAGCAAGCGAGGTTGACCAATATGAGGTGAAGATGAATGGCGGGTTAGACGAGTCACCTTTTCTGCGTTTACATGTTCAATTTTCATTAGGTGACAAAGTTCAGACCATTTATCGACATCATGTTTCTGTTTGCTATCAAAAAGGCTTTCTTGGGACTCGCTGACATTCGTACATATAACGTTCAGCCTGTATGGGGTGTTCTTTTTTCGTATCGGAAAGTCAGGCGTTTTAGAATTAAAAACCTTTGTGGCTTGACTTTGTGAGTCGGTTACAGCAGTTTTGGGGTGTACAGCTGAGGTCGACCGTAACAGCATATCTCTATAAGAATTTCCTACTTCTGTGGTCGTTTTAGCTGATTCCAAAACGGGAATAACCCTGCTTTTTTGCTTTTTTTGCACACGAATAGCCTTAGTCTTAGATTCCTTCAATGGTGGTCCCGAAATCGATGTATTGATATGATGGTTTACATCAGTGATCACTTGCGTACTCACATGATTTACCAACATTTTTTCCACACGTCGAAGGCCCAACTCCAACCCGGCCATTCTATTTTCTATTTTGGATCCAAAAGTATCGTTATAGTGCAATGGTTTATCTCTGCAACGAACACAGACATAGCATGCACCTGGAACCATTTCATTATTCAATAATGCTATCGAGTCAGGGGCTAAAGTACGATCGCATTTACCATGGATTTTACCCGTACACAGAAAACACGTTAATACTTTACGAGCCATGGGACTCACCGGTTGTTCGCATGCTTTGCACGTGACTTCGGGACAATTTTGCGTGTCGGGATTCGCCCCATCAGCTGGTCCGGCCGTGACCATTGTTGCGTTCGCCGGATCCAGGCACTTAGCAATGAGGTCAAGTTGGTCCGATGTCGCTGTTTGATCGATCGATTTTTTTGTCTGTATGTTGGTTCTCGTGATGCGGTGAAACATGTTAGTA
The DNA here is from genome assembly GCA_013407085.1 of Atriophallophorus winterbourni. Taxonomy (NCBI): domain Eukaryota; kingdom Metazoa; phylum Platyhelminthes; class Trematoda; order Plagiorchiida; family Microphallidae; genus Atriophallophorus; species Atriophallophorus winterbourni. The sequence continues at coordinate 8,190 of JACCGJ010000986.1, forward strand.
GCCTGAATCGGGTTGTTCGGCTGTGACGGGTTTTTGTTCGACGGGTCGAGGTGGCTGTTTTGAAACACGTGATTTCGTCATGTTGCAAATAATCCAATATAACTCGTGAACTACACAAGCTAGAACACAGAAATAAGTATCAAAATTCGTAGCTCGACGTGATCCTTGCAATGATAGCAAAAACCGTAGAATAGTTAACGATTGAAAAAAGTTTGCGCGCGTGAGCAAACTGTGAAATTTACGCCGATATGATAACTTTGCTGCTAATCCGTTGAAAAGAGCAAAAAAATAAATTCCGATAGATATGATCGAAAGTAGCACAAAATTCTTGGAATGAGAGAAATCCAAGCAGATTCGGCGAAGATATGAGCAGAAGTGTCAGAGCAATAAAAAATGCGACTGCACAGTAGGATCATAGTTTAGAACTTCTGAACCGAAGCTTCGCGTCAGACCAAGGGTATAGTAAGGACAGGGCCATGAGTCAGTGTCGATGTTTTTGACTTTGATTCCACCAATATTCATCAGAGGCAAATATCTGTCATACGAATGACTCAAGCTATGAAAACTTACCGTTTTTGATGCACCACAGTACAAGATGCACGGAAACCGTCGTGCTGATATCGCTTTGATCGTCCAAAAAACTTGATTGAATGCATGTCGCATTCGAGATGAAGGTATCTCATCTCATTTCGCTCATGCTTACTCCCACACTTTCACATCCTTTGTGACTTTGTGTGACACTTTAGTGGCAGTTAAACATTCGATCATTGCTAACATTGAACCGCTGGCTCTGAAGCAAATTCTGCTGCTGCAAGAAGTTACAAATAGAATCATCAAAATTCAAGGTTCTTAATTAAAATTCTCTTGGAATGATGTATCAGTCCAGCTCCATCGACGTTGCACCATTAGAGAAAACAAACCGCAGTTAAACATTTTGATTTTACAATAACCACAGGGTCGAAATATAAGTACAAATATGAATATACACAAATAGTATGAATCGGAGCTCATGACTGCGGTAACGCAGTTAAATGACTCGTCTTTTGATGGATGCAACATCATGTTTGAATCTCGCAAGTTTCGATTTGCATATATCTAAATTAGCTGAGTTTATCAAATGGGCAGTTTGGGAATTTGAAACTAAATACGCAGCAAATTAAAGTACATGCGGTATTTCCGATTGGAGTGTGGTATTTGCAACATGCAATTGTGACCTCTGATGTTGCAAGCAGTTTTTAGTCGAAATCATTAGCAAGAATAAGATCGACTCGCATTCTCCGTATGCCTGCGTCAACAATTGTTTACTGAACCTTTTCATACTGATTATATATAACACTCTCCCTAAGAATATTTATACATTTATTCATATCGTCAAATATATTTACCACGATGCTTACTATATAGCAATAGATTCTATACACGATTGACCTAGGGAAATCAAAAATCGACGGTTTACGATATTTCCATCCCATAAAACAAGAAACCACTTTACCTAAACGCAGTTGTTGAGAGCAATGAAAATTTGCTCGATTTAATCGTCCGTAGCCAATAAAAATTTTCCGGTTAATAAATTCGAATTTCTGATTAGAACAGTCTTGTTGACAACGTGGACGTTTTAAATTATTTAATAGCGTAAGGAATTTATTTATTACACATTCAAATATAGATTTTTCAAATTTGTATTTGACTTTAGCCACAGAAAATTGAACCACAAAACGAAGTTTAAACGATCCTGGATCTTGCTGACAATTTCCAGATAATACAAGTTTATAATGGCTATTAGCCAACGTGACGGCCACATTATGTAAATATGTTTTCAGACTACTGTGAAACACCCGAAGATTTTGTTCTGTCATTACAATGAACTCTGTGACGACCATGTCTACGGTTGAAACAGCTGTCTATGAAAAGACGTCAAGAGTACAACTTCTTCTAAAACGCGTGTTCGGGAGTTTCTCGAAGCAAACGCTTCATTGAATAATAAATACGTACTTGAGGCTGACTATGGAGCAACCTGTTCTGGCTTGGTCACCCTGACTACAGATGGACATCAGCCTCTTGCAGAGAATATATCATCGTGGTTTAAAGCACAAAAAAATACGAAGATCGTATTACAAGTCTCAATCTCTTCGACTCTCGCTACCGCGGTCTTAGAGGTGATTTGATACTTATGTTCAATATATTGCATACCCCCAACCATCCCATGAATAAACTATTCACGCGACTACCACCCCAAACCAGCCGGAGTCATGACTACACAGTACTTATTCCCGACTCGAGACTGAACTGTCGAAGGTACTTTTATTCTGTACGTTTATGTTTTACCTGGAACTCCGTACCCTGTAATGTTGCACATTCACCCAACTTGGATATATTCAAATCGAACTTGGACAACTTCATGTCGACCAACCCAAACATCGAACCTAAATATTCTACGCCATAAAAGCTTTGAACTGTGAACCCATGCATCGATGTAAGCTATACATCTTGTACCATCCAACCGATTGAAACAGTTTCTGCTTTATGGATTTTTACCTGATTCCTGAACTGCTCAGTAAGCAAACAAATCCTGTTTTTAATACCTATGTTATTCGTAATTCTTATATTATTCTATGGGTTTTGTAAAGTTATGTATTTTATACCATTAAATTGAATTGATGAGTGCTATTTTAACCCGTTTCCATTTAAACATACATGAAAGCAATCCCAAAACAAGATGGTCATTCGTCCAAGTTATGTACTTTCGTCCGTGTCTATACACCATAGATACGTGTGTGAAACATTACCTGAAAAGATCATCGGCAACTAGAGCGATTTCAAAAGGTAGTAGACGTATATCAGGAAAAAGATGGACTCTCGAAGTGAAGTAACAATATGGCACGATCAAAACGAATAGACGGCTGAAACTTATTCGGCTGTTGTTTAGATGGTGCTCGCCGAGCTTGTGTAGTTGATGTTGGACGTTTCGTCATCAAGTTAGATAACATCATCAGCAGAACTTCTTTCGAAGTGACTTACAAATTGGTATTCATCGGTTTTTATTAGGTCCGTCTGTCCGTTCGCCATCACTCCCGTTGGTTGGTGGAATTCATGTGTTGCATTCTTGTCCATCATGTTTTCATTGGTCCATAGCTTGTAGCCAATTGGAGGTGGTTTAATTGATGCCGTTGTTGAGTGCCACGCTTCCGCTTTAGCCGAAGAACAGATGCAACTTATTTGGACAGCCAGCGGAGTAATGTACTGCAACTTCCATGTACCCAGTGATTGTATTTTAAGGTTACGACGACTGTTACCACTTACCCATGAAAAATATAGCTCAGAATTAGAAGCCTTCAGTTCCATCAGATCCAAGGCCTGTTGCATAAATGTGGGGCAATATCAACAACGTAATCGAGGTCCGTAACACGTCGATCGACCCCGCGAAAGGAGCTCTAATTTTTGGAATATATTACTAGCAGATCCCCAAATGATACACTATTCCAAAATTTGTGGTATCTTTGAAGGGAACAAGTCCTAGGAACAATTCGTTAGTATCATTGATGTTGAATGTCCAGGAGTTGTTGAGTTTGTCCTCAAAACGATTAAAACCTCTTGACGTCACAATGAGATAGTAAAAATTGGAGTAAACACATGTTGTTAAACCAAAAATGATGAGTCTGTGATCTGAAATACGATAACGTATTTATATTTGCCAATGACAGTGTACCCAAAGAACGATGCATCAGAGGAAGTAAGGAAGCGGTCCAAACAATTGAAGAGGTAGAACAGAAAGTAAACACTAACGAGATTAAATAAACATTTGCTACAACACAGTGTTGGAGGTGAATGGACTGAACGATTAATTCTTTATTTAGAACCGGGTTGGATTAACGATGCCCGAAATCATAACCGACTAATGAGTGACATCCTACATAATAACGTTTTTTTAATCGACATATGTCACCAGAAAATCAATAGTCAGACATTATATACCTCGCCAGGCTCTTACCAATTCATAGGCTCCTGTCGAACGAACTACATTGGCCATACGACGCAGAATGTCTGAACATCACTCAAGTTGTCTGAACAAATGTTGTATAAAAAGGTGAATAGTTCTATTCTAACCGATCTGATTGATCTGGACCTCGGAGCAAAACGTAAGGAGGTGTTCTCGGTTGTTTACAAGCTCACTCAAAACATGTCACGAAGGCTTGGCTGGATATATGATATGAAAGCACAAGGCTGATATCCAGGCCAAGTGCCGCACAGTCAGAGACTGCACGTGGGCCAAGATACCGTCAGGTTGCCCAGACCAAGACAGATACGAGGCGGGAAATAGAAATGGTAATGAGACTCCAGCGTGTTTCAGCATGCAGCTCACTACCGTTGGCCAATCAATTTAGCACGATGTTGGTCGCACAGCACATAGAAGCTGCACGATTGCACATTCGGTGGCTTGCCTGGAACATTTTGAGAACAACAGAAACGATAGCGATCAAAATCTTTCGACCGAAATTGTGTATCACCAACGCCATTATCTCATGATCTCAGCTCTGTCTCGATCAAACATTGATATTGGTTTGCTTTTTTATAGAGTTACCCGGTACCGCATATCTGAAACCAAAAAGTAATGCTTTGCAGTACGTTGACGACGATATATACATTCAATGACAAACGTCATACAAATAGAGATACAAAAGCAGCATGATTAAAAGTCCTCGTATCCAACAGGAGGGCGGGAAGCAGCTCGATAAACGCGGCCCTCGTATATCGCAGCATTGGCATCCGATGTCGGCGGTTTCACATGCTTCGCTTGCAGCGATTCCGAAGGAGGTAATATGAATTTCAACCGTTTCCGCAACGCCGGGCGGAGTCGGGGCAGGATTGGCCGAACTTGCTCGAGAACGCCGTTGCCTACATACATGTATTTAATGTGATACAACAAATCGGCGATCGTATCCACATGGACCAGTGGGGTTCCGGAGGATGAGGGGTAGACGCCGCCGCTTTCACCAGTGGCATCGTCTAGATTGCAGGTGGCTAAACAGGAATCGACTTGGAGAAGTGCGCGATACAACTCCGAGGTTAGCTGTCGAGTGCAAAAGAATACCGGCATACAGGAGAGCGGCATATGTACAAAAACTTACCAGACCGGTCAAAGTAATTCAGAATTACAATTACAAGGTATTGTGCAGATAGTTCAAAGGATAGTAAGCTGTTCTGACAAACACTCTTGGTTTCGTCAAGTTAACCGTTCTAAAAGATTGCTATCAAGTTTACGTACATGAGCCTGGAGAACAATTAAGGCTAGGAAATGACAGCATCATCACCATGAAAACAGACTTGAATTCAGACACTGTGCCAGGCAAACAGTGTAATTGTCTCCACGAAAATGCCAAACTGCACAAAACCGGCGGCGATTTAAGTAACTGTGTACGCCAGGGCAGTTCAATATGGAGAACTAGCTGTTGCCCATGCAGCAAGTGCTCCCTCTCCACGGCACCACCGGAACAGCTAGGCTGATACATTTGGACAACGATGTCGTCGCAGGAGTTGGCAGGACTGTGGCTCCGGATTTTTCCTCGAGGTTGACTCCTGAAGCCTTACCCATGATTGGATGTAGCCACAAAGCAATGGAGGTTTGAGATAAGGGTTTTTGTTCCCCTGGGTGGACCGCCTTCATGGACTTACGAGCTCCACCTACCCGAAGCATTCTGGTTTTGAGGCACCAGTCAGCCGCCTTCGCCCTTTCTCCTGTCAGTAGAATCCGTTCTGCCGGATCACACCGGACAACGCGTACAGGCCAGGAGCTAGACTTGGTTGTCAGATTCAAGTAACTAGTAGACAAGAAATACCTTGGTCACCCGGGAACCATAGTTTCCCATGTTTGTTGTTAACTAGATCCTGAGAAAATCACCCATGGTAAATGTTATAATGAGCTCAACAATAGGGGAATGGAATGATGGTATGGAGCTGAACCATGCGACCTGCAAGTGAGAGGTCTCCAATCGGAAGGCACATTCGTGAAATGTGTTCAACCTCGATTCATCGCCAGTGAATGAGTAGGAGCGTTGCTGAGATTTTTTAGCGGCAGCCAAGCAAACTGTCCAACGGGGGATAATATATCACATGACCTTAAGGATATTGACCGGTATGAGATAGTCAGGTATTGCAAACGAACTGCTGAGGTTCAACATCCATGGAGCAGCAAAAATAAAGTGGCCGTCAGGCTTTCTGCTTCAATGCTTTACCACTTAATGGGAATAAAAAGAGGCATCAAGAGAGGTAAGGGTGATTTCGAAAAGATGAAACCACGAGGTTCGAAAACTGTTGTATTTTCCACCATTCAGTTCCAACGCACGTCGGGGCTTGTATGAAATCACAAGCCAGATCCATGAAAAGTGTCCTACGGTCAAACACAGCACGTGGGTCAGGTCGCCCAGGCCTAGACAGATATGAGAAAGGAAAATAGCAATGGCATTGAGACTGCAGCATGCATTAGCGTGCAGCTCACTACCGGTGGCAAATCAATTTGGCAAGGTGTTAGCTGCAAAGCACAAAATTACTGCACCATTTTACATTGGTGCTTAATTTTCTAAAGGTTGCATAAACTGTAAACCAATCATCCCTTTAGCATTTTATCATGTCGTGGTTGTATTGGATTAGAGCACTCGGTATTTACTACCAATGTGATCATGTTCATGAAGACGACAATGATTCAAAGTCTAAGTTGACGGAGGAGTCATTTAGAGAGGTATGGTATGGTATGAAAGCACAAGCCTGATCCAGGCAAAGTGCCGCGCAGTCAGAGACTGCACGTGGGCTAAGATACAGTAAGGTTGCCCGGGCCTAGACATATATGAGGGGGGAAATAGAAATAGAAATGGTCGTGAGACTCCAGCGTGTTTAAGCATGCAGCTCACTACCGTTGACCAATCAATTTAGCAGGATGTTAGCCGCACAGTATGTAAATACTGCACGATCGCACACCCGTGTAAGTTGTACATCCCTGCCATTTAGAGAGGGAACCAATTAGTATGTATAGATCAAGATGCACGAATGTGCAATCGTGAATCACTCTGTGCTGTGCGGCTAACCGTGCTAAACTGATTGGCCACCGGTAGTGAGCTGCATGCTGAAACGCGCTGGAGCCGCACTACCATTTCTATTCTATTTCCTCTCCCATATTTGTCTAGGCCTGGGCAACCTGACAGTATCTTAGCCCACGTGTAGTCTGTGACTGCACGGCACTTTGCCTTGATCAGACTTGTACTTTCATTCATTCATAGATCAAGATTTATTGGGTTTGCGCATGGATACTAAACCCTATCCAGAACCGAGAAAAATATTGACCAACGGGAGTGAATAATACCCCGGGTCTAGGGAGGGATGCGTCAGTTCTTACCTAGCGATGGGGATAAAATGCGCGATTGAAAACTGCAGCTGCGTAAAATTAGCATCAAACAGGCAACGCATATTGCTCACCACAACGAAGCGAAATGAATGTTATGCCACAATATGTCACACTTACCTCATAGATAATCTTACAATGAACAAAAACGAAAGTGAACACAAGGAATAAAGCGAGATGATTAACGGGGTGCATGAGATAAATAATCCATTCCACATGCGCTTCAAGTCAGCTGTCAGTAAAGTGTAAAGTCGAGTGAGATTTTGAATGCGTTGAGGAAAATATCACAAGAACGGATGAACAAGAGACAGTGAGTTCCGTGTGTCCTTTTCACTCATGAGAAACCCAGACAGATCATATCAGAAGATGAGGAGATATCCCTGACAGGCAACACAAGAGAAACACAATGTCCCAATAACTCCTCGGAACCTAGCAATGGATTGGAATATGTTTGGGAGCGACCGTGTATTCATAATGCAAAGAAATTTGAGTGCAATCAGTTAGAGTAGTTTTTGGGTAACGTTTCACTTCTGACACAGAAGCTTCGTCAGACCAAGGGTGATAGTCAGGACAGGGAACATGATTTATAGTAGTTCGCCCAACCCCTAACAACTCTAGTAGTTGGCCTTACTGCTAACAGTCATTATATTCACGGCCTAAAGTGTGTCACCGCATCTCGTGGAAATGACCAATGATCCGTGGTCGATTTTCCACATCAATCTAACGCAGTTGAACAACGGGCAAGGTAATTTAACACAGCGTCTACACATGCTTAAAAGACATCACTAACTGGGTATAAGGTTAAAGCTTAGCCTCAAAAAGTTAAGAACAAGTCGACCACTGATCCTGGATCTTCCCGAAAGAAATGAGTGATACAGCCCTTTTTACAATAACTAATGGGGTTAGGCTAAACCGATTTTTGATGGAAAGGCATAAGATGAAACACAGGGCAATACTTAACATTTATTCTGTGAGGCATTCTCCGACAACTTGTAAAGGTGTCTGTATCCTTAACCCTTAACAGGAGCGAATGGGGCAAATTCGGTACACAAAATTACAAGTATATGAGAGAATAATTAGACAATATTACTTTCGTATGCGGGGGTATCCGGACTCGACACACATTCCCTCTGCTCTCCTTTGGTACGGGCTTTTGAGACGGTGCTGAGCCATGCTGCGTCGCCGTTGTCAACAAACTTTGGAAGTGAGGTGACGCTTGTGAAATTCTGCTCCGTGCTTCATTTTTCTACGTGTAATGGCTGAAAAACCTTGTAAGTATATACATTGATAATTTTTTGCTTCATTTATAGACATCTTCTGAACACATTCAACGTATACACGAATGATGAAATATTTTTCTGTG
>JACCGJ010000987.1:0-38591 GCA_013407085.1 Atriophallophorus winterbourni
ACTGTGTGGCACTTTGCCCGACTCAAATGTGTGATTTCATACATACATACTTTCATGCAAGTTCCTCGGTATGTTGTCCGGTTAGATACCCGTGCTTATGCTGATTGTGATGTTGTTCAGGTGGAGATTATTGTGGCATGTTAAACAGAGTAAGTATTAAACGTTTCTCTTTCTCTCGCAACGTATTAATGGTTGTGTAATACGTCTTATATCTGTGCATGCGACACAACCATCAATCATCAACGTTATTCCGCACGAATAATTCCCAGGATCAGGCGACCGCCAGACAGTTTGCCAACGACACGGCGGCCATGTATGAGCGCGCGATCGCACTGCTCAAAACCAACATGATGTTGTACTTCGCCTATGCGGACTACGAGGAAAGCCGATGCAAGTTTGCCAAGGTTCATTCCATCTACAAGAAGCTCATTTCTTTGGAAAACATCGATCCTACTCTGGTATGAATGTTGTCGCATTTTTAATTGAATCGTTTGTCTAATTCACTCATCTGCCTGATTTGGAACCGGGGCATTATGGCAGTGTCGATGAATTTTGACCTCGCTTGTATCTTCACTCCGAATTTTGTGTAGTTAATGATCTGTTCGCTGACAATCCGTGTGAACGAATAAAGTCATTTCGTTCTTCCTTCTAAGTATAAAATCCCTTGCCATTGAAACAGATCATATATACTATGACAGGCCTGGATAAAGCACAGAGTTACTAGTTTGGATCAAAGCATGGGTCAAGAACCTCGTTATAGGGGTGATCTTTTTGTCACCTACCTGGCAGGTGCTGCAAATAAACCTGGGTTAAACTCCAGTAGCATAGCCTTGAAAACTACTTGCGTTAGGCTGGAATAAATGAGCCAACCAGCCAGTAAATAAGCTGTCGCTATTCTCTCAGCAGCAATATTCGTTTGTCTGGATCCAATGACTTTTACAATGTTGTATGATATGGCTACAGACCGAAGATATTACCGAAACGATTATTAACTGTATCATATTGGGATACTCACACACCCCACAGTTACACCCTTTGTTATCTTGTATGTATCTTGCGAAACTCAATTTAAAAGCTATTCACGGTAGGTCTTTTCCTTTGTCGTTTGCCTATTCACTTATACGCCGTTGATTATCTGCTTATCCAAGCTGTTCAGCACTTTTCCTAACCCCAGATTGGTGACACTTTTGCAAGCGGACGCCTCACTTGGAATGCTGTTTGATTGCCTTGAACGATGATAAAACGATGATGGCAGAGACTGTAGCATGTTTTCGGTTGGGTTTAATTACCGGTGACATTGTGATCAAGATGCGTGCCTTTCAATCATCGCAAAATTGATTTTCCAACGTTGGTGAGCTGCATAAGAGAATTCGCTGGAGTCAAACTGCCATTGTCCATTTCGTATCTGTCTAGTCTTGTGCAACCTGACCATATCTCAGCCCGCGTGCAGTCTGCAGCACTGCCTGGTTTCAGGACCATGTTTTCGTAATCCCACTTCCTTACACCTATCAATCGATTTGACGTGGTGCTACAAGCGCACACCCGTGATTACTTCTTGGTAAAGTTCATTATTGTTTATGACAATCGCTACCTGCTCCCCAGTTTATTACACGCGCAATACTATTAGTTGATTTCACCAGCTCGGAGCACCTAAATCAATTTTTCGAATGAGCGTGCAGACAATATCGACCATATCTCGGGGTTTTCTTGCCAGTAGAAAATAAGTGGACGGAGTAACTCATTATCGACCTTCTTCGTTAAGGTGTGCCCAAATATTAGCTTCTTATTTCTTTATCTTGGAACACATGTCAGACTCTTCAAAAAGGAGTTTGTGCGCTTTGAGATGTAAAGGTGTTATAAGCTCGTACATCATTCATCGAAGCTGAATAAGCCTCAACATTTTTTCTCACACCAAGCCGTGATATCTCACCCACACTCCGTTGACCGTTGTCTGGTGCCCTGAACAAATAATTTCACATTCGTACTGCCCCTGTGTGCATTTAGCACCAGGGATATTATTACTCATTATATGTTGTTTACTTGTTCGCTTTACTTTCGTCCTTTGTTTGTATAGCCGTATATCCAATATATGCGCTTCGCCCGACGTGCCGAAGGCATCTCTTCTGCTCGGCATGTATTCAAGCTGGCGCGCGGTGATTCTCGTATCAGCTATCATGTGTATTGTGCTGCGGCGTATATGGAATACTTTTGTAGCAAGGTACGTTCAATTATAACGGAGACACAATTTGTTTGGTATTCTTTCTGCGTGTACATAATTAGCTGGATCCTATTTTGAACTCTGCGTCATTGCGTTTTGATCATTTTGCGCTAGTGATGATTTGCCGCTCTGAATTTAGACCCATTTGGTTTGTTGTTTCATTAGGAAGCAATTACGGCCAGTGGCATTTGGTGTCGCTAATATTATCTCTCTTTCTATGGACACCAGCATCTCACGTTGTAGAATTATTTGCAAATTTCATGTCTTGCTCTCTCACAATCAATGTTGCTATTATGGGTACTTTTAAGTGGATTGTGCAACGTCTCCATCATTACCATCAAAGTCATCTTTACGCCTCCTTCAAGCGCCGATGTTTAGATTCCGTGAATCCATTTCGTATCATAACTAACTGAGGTTGGCTTCGCGTCTGTAGAAAACTACTAAAACTGAGAAATGGTTAGCTCTAAAGAGATCGTCTTGAGTAACTCATAAGAATTGGGGTACAGACGCAACTTGAAAGCGATTCTGTAAGATTGCAAGAGAAGATCGCATGCAATTTAAATGGACCTTGTTTAAGAGAATGGAAAACAGACGTAAGCTTCTCTACAAGATAGTAAATGATCGATCAAGAATCAAACCAGGCGTATTCTCTGTACAAACTCCTAATAGATGGATTCACTCTGCCCAAGATATCTCCGATGCTTTAGCAACATCTTACTCACTTCTCTTCAATCCAAAACGCTGTATCCCATATCAAGTTTTACCACGTTTGGAATTATTAAGTGAAATGACTGTCAATGAATATATGGTTGGGTCGGAACTTTGTAAAGTAAACGAAAAGAAGTCCCGTGGCACAGACAAAATTACCCCCGCCATGCTTCACAGGTGACTGTCCCTATTAATTTTTGGAAGATTTTGTATTTTTCCTCCATATACCTCGTCATCCCACTGTTATTGTTAAGCTTACTGCTTTTCCTACCATAAAACTGAATTAATGGAAGCGCTGCCTGGGATTGTTAATGCCGCAGTCTGAATAGGAGCCTTCAGTCTAGACCATTGTTCTTTAACTGGGGCATCACTCCTATCCAACTGCTCAGCGATATCATTAATGAGCTTCTTACGTTGGTTCTCCTGAGGCTGCCAAGTTTAAACGCTTCCTAGGAGTTTTCCTTTGGCGGTTCAGTGAGCGAATTTGGAGCTTTGCGCGAACGTGTTCCCTGTTTCGCCTCCACGATAGGACCTCAGTGCAGCACTGCGGATATCTAGCGTGCTCGAATTAGGAGTTGATCGATCGGATTCGCCGTTCTGTCATCATTCGAGTACCATGTTACCAAGTGTTTCCTAGAGTGCTGGAATTTAGTGTTGCAGACATATAAGTGATTGTAGGCCACAAACTCGATTAATCGATCGTCGTTCTCGCAGCGCTGTCCTAGGCCAAATCTTTTCAAGTTTCGGTTTGTCGCAGAATCTTCTGATCCAATACGTGCATTCCAATCGCCACAACCCATATCTCGTTTCCAGTTACTTTTTCTGCGACGAATTGAAGTTGGTTATAAAAGTCGTTTTTTTGTATTTTGGTCGGTGCATAACGTAGGGACATACACCGAAACGATAGTAATATTGAAAGGATTCTCCCTCAGCCAGATCAATGCGAGGCAGGCGTCCATGACATGAGTGCTTCCTTGGTATGGTCACTGAGAGTTATCGCTATTCCATGTTAACCAGATTCATCTTCGGCCCGCTATAAAGAAGCCAGTATGCACGATCGACTCCGAGGACCTTAATCGGTTTGGCTCCGTGCCCAGGTTAATTTGAATACTAACATCCAGCAGTGTCCCTACATTCCAGTATCCCAGATAAAAATCTTTACAAATATCTATAGCCCCTGCTTGCTTACTTTTCACCCTAGCCGCTGGGAGAGCCAAGGGCGCGTCGCGTCTCGGGAACGCCGTTGCAGAGAGCTGAGAGATACATTGGGACATCTTCATTAAGTTTCTTTGGAATAGTATACAAGTAATGTCACCAGCACCACTTGGCGTTTGTTCGAGTACACCTATCTCGTCCTTAAACAACAAAGTGCAACCTACAAGGTTGCAGGGAGTTGACAGATAAAAACCGCTGTACGCCAGTTATTCGCTTACGGATGTGCAATAGTGCAGCATTTATGTGCTGTGCGGCTAACATCGTGCTAAATTGATTGGCCAACGGTAGTGAGCTGCATGCTGAAACATGCTGGAGTCTCACTACCATCTCTACTTTATATTTCTGATATCTGTCTAGGCCGGGACAACCTGACAGTAACTTAGCCCACGTGCAGTCTCTGTGCGGCACGTTACCTGGATCAGGCTTGTGCTTTCATACATACATACATTCGCTTACGGGACTTCGCTCCGGATTTATCCTCGGGGTTTTCTCCCAATGCCTTTCCCGCAATCGGGCAACCCGCAAGGCCGTAGGGATTTGGAGTGGCCTGTGGAAGCCAAGAGTTGGACTTAATTGTCAAAAGCTATTCGAGACGCACGCCACATGGGAGCTTTTATAAATCGTTGGGGCTCATTCCTACTACCACCCCCGGCTGCGTCTTCCTTGGAACTATCCATGTGCTATGGCAGAAACCTGCTAATTATGTGACTATCTTCGGTTTACTAAAACTGGTTCGAAGCACAGATCCTCAACATTAGTGACCTTTCAATAAATAGCAAAACTAAACCACCATTGGTCCATAGAACCCATTTAATCGAGGGTGTATGCCGAATGCATGTAGCATGGAATATCGAGATATTCTGTTGCCTCTGTACCTGATGGTTGTACTTTGCTGTTGTTGGGTTCGCTGTGCTTTTCATTTCACTTACTCAGGACGAGTTACTAGCTCTGGATTAATATCGATACACCATTTTTAATCTGCCTCGCGTCCGAGTATGCATGTGTGAAATCAATAACCTGGATCAAAACTGCTGCATATCGGTGCATTGCAATTGTGCATCTCTTCCTATGTTTGAATGCACGGATATGCAATCGTGCAGTATTTTGTGCTCTGCGGTTAACGCCTTGCTAAATTGATTGGCCAGAGGTAGTGAGCTGCATGCTGAAACAGGCTGGAGTCGCTACCATTTCCTGATCTTTTCCTATCTCATATCTGTCTAGGCCTCGGCAACCTGACAGTACTTCAGCCCACGTGCAGTCTCTGACTGTGCGGCACTTTGCCTGGATCAGGCTTGTGTTTTCATACATACATACATGTTCGAGTGATCAACATTTGATGCTTCCTTTGTAGTTAAACGCTCTCAGTAATTAATGGACAATCTGGACTTATTTTACGGTGACTCAATTACTCTGACAGAACGGTCCACCTTTGCCTCCATGCTATCAACACACTCGTTATCTTTTTTCCAGGACAAAGAAATCGGGCACAAAATTTTCGAGTTGGGCATGAAACGTTTTGGCTCCAATGCGGACTACATTTTATGTTACGTGGATTTTATGAATCACCTAAATGAAGATAACAACATTCGGGTGTTGTTCGAGGCTGCCCTCGAGTCAAATCAAATTCCACCCGAACGTGCAAGGCTTATCTGGGCTAGGTTTTTGCAATTTGAAACGCAAGTAAGGATGGACTTTCTCTGCTTGAACTTTTCCCCATCTCATCGCGAATGTTTCATCATGATGGATGTACGTTGTTGTTTTTCCAGGTTGGCGATCTTGCCAGCATTCACAAAGTGGAAAAACGACGCTTGCAATCACTGGAATCGTTGAAGGAATTCACACACCTGGAAAGCGCACTTCTAATCGATCGATATCGATTCCTGGATTTGCTCCCGTGCTCCGATTCGGAATTGAAATCATTAGGCTATCGCGTATGTCACCTTGCATACAACACGATTTTTACTTTCGTTGTGGGGTGTTGTGTTGCCTCATCATGGTTGTATCGATCCTTGATGCTTTCTCCATTCTTTATCAAGCAGCTGATGCCGGTGAGGTTTATTTTTCCTAATATCGTGTGTGGGGAGCACCACATTGAAGATTCGGACCTCGGCTCGTCGATTGAAGATGCGTCCCCGACAAAACAAATTACAGCTACGCAAACGTTGTTTTGACACGAGATATTGGAAAATGATGGTGACCGATCAGAGAAAACAATATTCGTCATTAGCGAGTTTGACTTTGCAGTGGATAAACATGGTGTGTATGTGTGTGTGATGGAAATGCGTGCCAGTTGGCATGCTGACGAACACACAAGCGGGATAATCGGTCATTGACTGTGATCACATGTACCGAACCAATACAATTGAGGGATAGTGGTATGATGGTATGAAAGCACAAGCCTGATCCAGGCAAAGTGCCGTACAGTCAATGACTGCACGTGGGCTAAGATACTGTCAGGTTGCCTAGGCCTAGACAGATACGAGGAAGAAAAAAAAACAAGAAATAGTAGTGAGATTCCATCCTGTTTAAGCATGCAGCTCACTACCAGTGGCCAATCAATTTAGCCGCACAACACATATATGCTGCACATCGTATAGGGTGCATCATTTGATCTGGCTCTCGGCTGTCCATCTTATTAAGCTCAGCGCCCATCATTGTATGTGTAGTTGTTAGCTGACTTAAAATTGGTCAGGTGAATACAATTCGAAGATGCTCCGTATTCGTGTCGACACTTTTCACCTGACGAAGCTTGTGTTCCAGAAGCGAAATGTTTTCGAACTCTGCTCTAACCGATTCTTTTCGTGAATGTAATTTTTGAGACACCGTCCATCTGGCAACATGTTCGTTTCGCACACCAAAGCATCCGGGAACCAGTGTACGAGACTTCACGCAAGCGTCAACGAGACGATATGCGTTTGTTTTCAAGTCTCTTTAAACGATGATAGCAACAACTAATTTCGTTTCGTAAAGATCATCCATTCTGATCATGGAACTTCTATCAGTAACACTTATTCCATCTTGGTCCACGCCATTTTGGTTTAATTACGAATCTTGCGTCATTTGTCCAGTGCTATGTCACATGTCTCTTCGTAGGCGTAAACCACGAATGAGCGCAACATTTCAAGATCTGAATGACAGAGACTTTGTGTTTGACCAACTGCATGCTATCGGTCTGGTGACATAAATGAGCGAAAGCAACAAGGAGCTTTGGCACCTAGCATTTTGTATCAGGTTAGAAGTTACGACAAGGCTTTCTATGCTATTTTATCAAGCGCATTTTCTTACTCCGATGCAACGTCCAGTAAACTTAACAACAACGAGCTGAGTCAGTTGATAAGTCATCGGTCTTGCTGTCCGTCTCATTGATAATGCGTCAGTCGGAATTGTAATGGCCGTGTTTAATCCCTGTTTGCTTATTGTGTGAGCCTTCCCTATCTTTTTACCACTTTCAACATGTAATGGTTGTATGACAGTTAAGCATTCGGTACGTGCTACCGATATAATGTTTTCCGTGTTGATGGTGGCCTTACCTATCACTAAGTTCAACCCAACCCGCGCTTGCAATTTCGTCAGCTGAAAGATTCTTGTCATTACAACATCGTTCCACACATTTTTCTATGCGTCTCGAAATCATAGCGCTAGCTTGGATAATTGGAACTTCTTCTGTGAAAGTATAAATGAATAATAAACAAATAAAGAATGTCCTTGAATGCATTCTCACTTAGCTCACCCGGTTTTTGTGCTTTTTTCTTCCACACACACATACGAGGGTGTCTTTATTTTTATTTGTGCCATATGTTTTCCGCGTCACGCTTTTTTGAACCCGTGTATATTGTCATTGATACTTGGATTCGCTGTGCATTTTGTTCGCTTTCATTTTTATCAGGAACTGGCCCGTATCCACTTGTCGTTCACCGGTCGTCATTATGATGATTATTTCATCAACTTGATGGGGGGTTCAGCAAACGCGGGATTTGATTCTACCGGTGCAGCCAGTGGTGATCAGCGGCCGGCGTACCCTCAGCCCGACGTCACTCAAATGTTGCCATTCAAACCAAAGGCCTATCCGCGCACTGGAAGTCACCCAGTTGCTGGCGGTGAATTCCCGCCACCCCCGACAGCATCCGCTCTGCTTCGACTGCTCCCGCCTCCAGAATGCTTCCATGGTCCGTTTGTCGAAGTGGACAAATTTTTGGAACATTTCTTGGAGCTTGAAATACCCGACGGTAGGATGAGTTCACTTTCCGCAACTTTTTTTGTGTGTGCATCAGTTTTTACTCTTGTTGAGTCTGCTAGGGATGGTTTAACGCCCATCTTATTTGCAACCGTCTGGCGATATGAATGTTGCATCTATGTTTGAACAGTCTAGTAGCATCGTTTCTACTCCGTTTTACCTAGTAGCCGTATTTTTTACTTGCGGTTTTGTAATATATGGTGGCATTACAATGCTTCGATCCTGGATGAAGAATGTGTAAAACGTGATCGCGCACGTTATCCGACTGCTTTCCCCTTTTTTACACATGTTTCTGGATAATCACCAGTATTCATGGCACTATCGTTTGAGTAATATAGCCAGCCACTGGGTTTATCGGATTACGGTTTTTGATGTTGAAGTAATTATTGATGCGTTTTAACTCAGCAGCACTCAGCGTAAGTTAGAACTTGTTCAGTGGGATTGCGAAGGCCGTCGTGAAAAGTTTCGTCCCTAGGAGATGTTTATTTTCGGGTTTGTATTTCCCTTACCGGCTGATTGCAAAACAAGTTCACTGGCGATAATGCAGTTTTTTGCATGCCTCGTAACTTTTGGCGTTGCGCGTTGAGTGAAATGAAAAGGACTGGGGTGCAGAGGAAGAAGAATAAACAAGCTCTGCTCGAGAAATCGCAACATCAGCTCTAATTGTATGTTTAATAAAACGGTACATTGGTGATTATCTTGCTTGCTAGTGGTAGCTTTTGTGTTTGTTGATTTAATTTTTTGTCGCACTGTTGAACACTCCAGCTCTAAATGTGTACTTCATGATGTTGCACACGCCAATCCTCGGTCAACCACAAGCGACGTTGAGTCCTCGATGTCTACAACGCGGAATTTGTTCAGCCCTATTTTGATGGATTAATCTGCGTTCTGTTGCATACTCGCTAATTCACGGTCATCCTAGAGCCTACTGTCCATTCCGTTATAAAGTATGGCTTGTTTGGTTTCATCTTGCTTAACTTTAAGTCAGTCACGCCTATTCCAGTTTTTTTGTGCGACTATCTCCTCCTGGAGGATGAATCGGCTTCAATGAAGGGTCTTGGGAATTTGGGTACAAAGCGGCGTCTCCAACACCACTCGGCGTCAGCTTCTTTAGCATTTGCACAACCAAGTACGACCTGCAAGGCAGCAGGGAGTTGCCAGAACGAGGTGGTGCACCAACTAACCGTCTTCGAGACTCTACTCCAGATTTTTCATCAGGGTTTTTTCCCGAAGCCTTTCCCGCGATCGGGTATCCCGCAAGGCAGCGGAGGTTTAAAATCAGGGTTTTCCTTCCCTTAGATGAAATGCCCTCCCAGGCTAACGAGCTCCATCTGCCCGTCACTCGTCGCCAGTCACTCGTCCTCGCTCCTTCTCCTGTTGGTAGAAGCAGTTCCGCCGGGATCGGGGAGCCACTCGTGCAGGCCAGAAGCTGGACTTGGTTGTCAGAGGCTATTTGAGACGCACGCCACATGGGAGCATTTTATAGGCAGTGAAAGCTTATCCCCATTGCCACCCCAGGCTATGACAACCTCTTCCAGCACTGTCGGTTCGATAATGCGATTGCGATTTTTCGTGTTGACAGTCTTTCGAGCATTTAATTTTGGCTGGTTTGCATTCACCAGTTTATTAGGTGATTAATTGTCTCCGTTTGTAAACTCGGTGCGCCCGCAACCGAACCTAGAAACACGAATTTAAAACATTCAGCTCGCTGGTTTGCACAGCTGTCTGTGCTGTACTATTGTTGGCCCAGCCCGTGTGGTCAGAGAAAACGCAACCGTCACTGAACTCGTGTATTGACCGAATGCAAACAGTATCACAATTGAGCAAATGTGTGAATATCACAGTGGATAAAAATCACAATTGGAACTCACCATCGATCTTGATTGGTCGATGAATCGATAGTTCGTTCACTGTCTATACGACAGGGGGTGCCCTCCTAAAAGTGATATTTCGTTGACGCTATGAACTGACCGAGGTTTCGTAACGTAGCGTAACTCTGTTACATTTATTCCCCACCAGATTACATGGATATTGTGAATGCCGAATCGGAGGAACTGAGCAACAGTATCGATCCGGGAACTGCCCTCTCGATTGAATTGGCCAGTACAGCGGGCTCCACCGCTTCGATCTTGCTCGCGGCGAGAAAACGGCGCCAACAATTGTCTCTCGATTCGGATACCAATCAAGCGAGTGCCGCAAAAGCTCGCAAACGCCCCACGCTGAACGCTTTTGGTGATTCCGAAGATGAAGCGGATGATGATGATGAAGATGATGACGACAATGAAGATGAACGAGCTGCTGCGTTGCTAGGCGGTGGATCGTCCGACTTTTCTCGTGGGGTGTATACCGGACCCCTTGATTTGTACAGAATTCGGCAGATACAGCGTGCGAAATGACATGGAATTAACACTGTTTATATTTGCCTCGAAAATAAAGCACATTGAATTTCATTATACCAAGTGATTGACCACAATGAATGCCCCTCTCTCATCAAGGTTTTTCAGCTAATTGTTCCATGATTTGAAAGTATTTTAAAGGGTCATCATCATCATGAAGCACACTTCTTACACCATGAAGGTCCCTAGGAAAATAAATCAGGGAAAGTAGATAAGCAAACAAGTTCAAAGCCTGTCCGAAGTTTGACGGTATAACACTTTCAAGATCCAAAAATTATCGGGCATTCCATCTCGACAGGCAGTTCCAGACTCGCGATCAATTAAATGGAATGCCACTCGGATTTCTAGGAGTACCGCGATAGTTGGACTACTTTACGCCAGGCCTTGCTACAGTAAGTGACTAGTAGTTTATGTACATGCCATCAACCGGTACAAAACTAATCTTTCCGATCAGTGAAACAAGATGGAAACCAGAATTTTAGGAGCCACTGTAATAAGATTGATACCCCGAGGGCTGTCTCAATAATCACGTTGTCTTTTTTAAATTAGGAGGGATCGCTGACATTCTGCGAATAGAGATCGAAGTTTGCAAATAAATCACAAAAGCTCACCATGAACAATACCGTATTAAGCCATCAGGAGCCGATATCCTAGAGCTCTTATTATTAGGGTGGGGAAAGTGACTCTCTGGTTGAGTTGGAGGCTCCAGATAATTCATTTTCGGTATAATCCAACGCAGTGGGTGCAAAGGAACATTAAAGTGTACCTCAAATTCTAACGTTTGATTTTTGCGCATGTGTATCTTCTAACTGGCGATATATCTACTTCTCGTATCTCCTAATTGATGCATAACCGCCGCTTACATTAGCTCTGATGAGTTAGAACTGTTCTGAAATTGCCTACAACCACCGCATATTCCGCATTCATAGCTTTACAACTCGACTAACCTTTCCGATCGGAACTCAAATTGGCAAAAAATTATGCTTAATAAGCATTTGCTCATCGATATTATCCTTTAGAATCCCAGGAAAATGAAAGATCTAGGTGGTTTGATTGTCCCTAAGAATCGGAGGTTACTGAGCCCGATCAAATTTAGCTGCCCCTCTGAATCGCATTGAGTACTTGTCACAGCTTAACATATGATCCGAACTTAGCAAGTGCCTCATTATAAGCGGCATGCTTGCACACTCGCATGTCACGTGTAACTGATAGCTGTACAGTCATTTTTGTGAACAAGGCTGCTGACGGAGATTTCATGTAAAATTGTGACGCTTCGAACGGCGAAATTCAGTGCTGCCAAGATAAAGCTCAACAGTCGTTCACCCATGTCGTTACGATGACAATCGAGCTCTACAATCAGATAATGTTATTTTGAAGATAGAGACCTACTCTCACATTCATGTATCCAGTTAAGATAACCATGTCACTCCTTGATGCGAATCAATTGCTTTTTTGTCATTTCCAAAAAGAACTTTGGACTTGTTAGCGCTGCAATTAAATTGTGCGTATGCATCAACCACAGTTTGCGGGATTTATTACGCATTTTTGTACGAACCCTGTAGTCCCTGCACACCGATGGCTGTCGACTTCGATCCAGTCTAACAGTGCGACCTCATCTCCGTCACTCAAGACAATTTCGACATCAGATTGACACCATCATCACTTGATTGACGTAAATAGTTTGGCTTAAGTAAGTTTGAAGTATTAAACAAATGCGCAGCAGAACACAGTTATGCACGCGTGTTGCCGACACAATTTACATGGATATTGTTCTTACGTTTACGACTCAAGGCTAGCTGTTCTCTCATGTTAGAGAAAGTCCGTAAAATGATACCAGTAATTTGAACGGTACGCGTGGATGGAAAATTGCATTGGTAACACTAGGTAAAGGCGACATATTAAGAGCTGTTAGATTTGGGGGCCTTGTTAGAAACGTTTATGTGCGCGATACTACCCGGGTCGAAAGGCCCTTGCCTTAAAAGCCATACTCGTAGGCAGTCAGTTGAAACTTAGTTTGTCAAACCTTCATCCGTCAAACATCCTAGTAGTACGAGACAATTTAGGCGCATAAAACCCGGCACCTGTATAGATTAATGATTCATGAAATAACAAAGACCATCGCACAACCGATCACTGATAAGTCTCTCCAATGTTTTACATAAAACACTAGTCAAGCTTACCGGTCGAAAATTCTTAACTACGTTTACGCAACCTCCCTTTGGAATGATTACGACAATGGCTTTCTTCCAGCCATCTAGTAGGATGCCTTTGCAAAGCGATTCGTTGTATAACTCACATAGAGGCTCTGCTAGTAGTTTAAATATTTCCTTTAAAATTCTAGGATGCATATTGTGAGGTCCAAGGGATTTATTTCTGTCTAGATTCTTTAGGATACGAGCGACATCATTCGTGCAAAATACTACTTCGCTTAGTGAGGCACCCATTTCAGTACTAAGAGTTGGGACTGAGTGAATCGTATCCTCGCCATCAATTCTATGTACCCTTTGAAAATAATCCAGCAAAGCTGCTATCTTTTTGGAGTCCGAATTGGCTTTCTCGCCATTGTTTAATATTAGGGTACCTATGTGCTCCCTTGTCTTACCCTTAGACTGAACAGAACTAAAATACTTATTAGGGTTTTTTTAGCAGAGTTCGCCAGGTAAGTTTCGTATCTCCGCCTAAACCTTCCGTTGTAGCTTTACTGCGTTGTTTCTCGTAGCCTTATATCACGACCAATTTCTGTAGGTTGCTAAGGCTGTATATTTCCGCCAGTGTTTTTCGCGCCTAATAATGTTGCGTCGCACCGCAGGAGTCAGCCAAGGTGGCTTGTTCTTTAGCCGTGCAGGTCGAAAAGGACAATAAAGATCATGAAGACTTAAAATAGTGCGCCTAATAACTGACCATTTACTTTCGATGTCATTGGTTTCAGAGAACCAGTCACATCATGAAGCGGGAAGCCGTACGGTATTCCAGTCAACTCGATGTAGATTACGCCTGTATTTGACTGGTGGCTTCTGAAAACAGAGAATTGCCTGTAATATTAAGGTGACATGGTCACTTTTCCCCAAAGGTGAGTCTTGAAAGAGGTTTTGGACATCTTTATGACCTTTAGAAAAAAGTAGGTCCAGTGTAGATGGTGAATGTCCATCTCTGTACCTAGTTTTCTCACTTACGTGCATATGAAGCGCAATGTCGGGTGCATCCAATCGAGATATACCTGGGAAATTCTATCAGAGGTCGTCTGAGTGTCCCAGTCAATACCCGGTAGGTTGTAGTCACCTATTAAATAGACTCGTGGGGCAGTTCTGAGCAACCTGGTAAGACGTTCCTCAAGTTCCTGGTCCTCCTCCTTAGAAGCGCCGAGTGCCTTGTATAAGCAGCTTAACGCAAAAGAGAGCTTACCGTCAGTGAAGATGGTCGAGACCAGCTGAATGCCAAAGGTAGCCATTTTGATGCCAGAGTCTTGATATTTAATACCATGCTGTAGTAGTTTTATAACTCCTCTCCCGCGTCTACCATCTGGTCTATCTGATCTGATGGCTGTATATGTCGAAAGATGATCAACTGGAATAATGTCTGTATCTTGAAGCTAGGTCTCTGATATTCCTAGTATCCTAGATTTACTTTTGGAGGCTTCCTGCATTGATTCCTGCCATTGACTACGCACGCTGCAAGTATTTGTGTATAGTATGCTCACAGCATTTCGATGTACCCCGCCTAATTTCGGAGAACCCTCGGGCTCCTAACCCGAGTTATTACCAAGTTTTTTGGTATGTCCAAATTAGTGCTGTGTGGAGAATCTACGTCGCTGGAAGTTTGTGGCGTAGAGGCCCTTAATGCAGCAGCATTGAGCGCATACGAAGCGAGGCTTTCGTTTGCTGCATCACAACTTAGCCAAGATTCGTCCCCTATATTTTCTACCAGCACTTCAGCATTCTTGATTGAAATATCCGCTGTTGCGGAGTTATTCCATCGGCGTTAATCTAGGTTACACTTCTGTTTTCCTACGTTGCTACTCGAACGCTGGAACAACGCTGACTAACAACTTTGTTTTCAGTTTTTCCCCGATTTCCTTCCGCAGATTTTCGTACACCCCGCCGGCGTATGCAAGATTGGTTTGGGCGAGGCCGCAAATTGCGCGTAAGAACTTTGGGTTGGTTCCTGCAGTGTTGCGAGTAACTGGGATACTTGTTTACGATGAGCCTCCCTTGCATCTTCTTTGCATTCCATGCAGACTCATTCGAACCATTTATTGGCTATATACACAGTGTAATGGCCCTTTGGTATACTAGAGCACTTTTGGTGCGCCCAGCGCCGGCATGTACAATACTCGATACCTTTGGCTACATGCTTACCACAACCAGCCTTTAAGCATGGAAAAGTAATGTTAGCCATGGTGTAGATATATGAAATAAATATTCATATTTTAGTAATGCACGTAAAATAGATGGAAATTTCACAGAATCGGAAATAATTCGTAGTATTTAATCAGAGCGTGGGAAATACAACCAAGTTAAAATTAATTTCATTGAATCAACCGCAATGTCGTTGAAGCAGCGCGAGGCAGATATATGTATAAAATAAAATGGTCTAGCTAAAGCTCAACTATTAAAGATCTACCTATAATATATTAGATCGAAGATTTGACAAAAACCTATAAAAATTGCAACTATAATACCTATGCGCTTTTCAAATATAATGTTTTAAATTTCCGATTTTTCGGTATCAGTATAAGTATCATGGATATATTCGACTTAGTCGAAACTAGTGACTAGTTTCATTTGGAGCTGTGCGTGAAAATATGCACCTCTACCAGGATTGTTCCGTAGAAAGCACTGGCTTATGTAACTAAGAATGAAAGTTGGAAGTTGTCACATCAGCTGAAAGTGTAAGTGTTATTACATATTGCATGTACATTGGATTGAAAAGATGAAGGAGAGTAGACAATTTCAATGCGAATGAAAAACAGATTAGAAGACCATTCGCAAGCATTTCCTCACAACACAATCCTCAACTGTTTCCGTGCTGTTTGCACACTTCAGATAGAAACACAACGATCCGTATTCATGCAAGCTCTTCAAACAATGGAATAATGATAAACAACTTGCGTCTGTATGTAATTGTTCAATAATGTTGGCAAGTTCAAAGTGTTCAATCACATTTGTCTGAAGACATGTAGATAGGCTAAAATTCATAACTGTGAACAATAATGTTTATTTTCATGCTTCTCCGTCACACTCACCCTAGACTCACTTGCAGTGTATGCACTCTTTATGTAGGGGCGGTGCAATTAGAATCCACATGAGATTGAAACAGTAAACAATGATAAACAGTTTGTGGTTGTAAGCTACTCTCGGATAAGTTTGGCATGACAGCACAACCGATCGACGGGTTTGTGTAATGAAAAAGCATGCAAATGATCATTTTGATCACGATCATGGGTTGTACCTAATTTACATCTGCATCGGCACAAGTAAATGAACAGGTTTGCCTGCCAACCTTATCTAAAATATGATTACAAGCTCAACATGTTTACAACTGCTTGTATTTCTGATCGTGCAGTTCCATCATGAAGCGTGCAAATATAACAAAACTCTTCGTCGGTTGTGTGATGGAAATATGTACAAAACAGCATTTTTTCACGGTCGTGGGTTTTACCAAATCTACGTGTGTATCGGAACACATGAATGAACATGCTGGTCATGCAAACCTTATATAACAGTCACTCAAATGCGAAACTTGTTTCAAAAAGAAATGTGTTTCCTGTGTTTCAAATAACTTTACACGAAGTTTTTGGTTTTTCGAAAAGGAAAATTGTGGAATTGATTGCAACTGGTAGCGTTTTGAAAAGAGCATTTGCTACAGTTCGCTTACCCCATGTTTGAATTCATTTACTGGAGCTACCCAGATTATTTTTTGGGAAGTGATTTCCACGTGTTTACAACAAAAATGATGAAGGAGGGCATCGTTTAATCTAGCATAGTTAGCTGCTCATTTAGCTTGAGAATCTGACCTCAAGCATTCACTAAATGGTAGAAAAAAGTCATCAAATTCAAGACATCTTAATCTCGTAACAACTTAAAAGTTTCAAACATATCGCATTGAGCTGCCTACACTCAATAGAGAAAAATCTCTAATAATGGAAGAAGATTTTCGTAGTTAATACACACCAACAACTCGATCAACCCGGGAGACAGATAATGTTACACATTATAGCATCACATATTCCTTCTGATAATATAGCATTCAAGCTTGAATATATTACCATAGATGCAGGATACTATTGCTGCGTATTGAAGTAACAGAACTCAGCTTTCCCTCATGCGAAGGATGAGTAGAGCTAACCCTTTCTCTCTTCCCTCTTTGAAAAATCGTTTCATATTGGACATCCCACTAGAACTTCTCGGGAAATAAGATACGTAAGTCCATAATAGATTATACACATAGAAACTCCGTGTTGGCAGAGGGCTTAGAGACAACCATACTGCCTGCCAGTTTGTTATCTATCCTAAGATGAAGGTCCCGCATATCGACCGGTTTCGTCACAGCTTCTACGACTTTTATCAGGTCAGAGCAAAATGACCTACAATTTTTATATCATCCGCAAAAATATCACAGAATAGAGCGACTGGTTTGCTATATTATCAATGAAGAAACAGCTCTATTACTAACCATTAAAAAACCCAACTTGCGCGCATGTGGATTATGTATCATCCACCCAGACGGTGATTATTTTCTCTCGAGAAAGTCAACTATATTTATATTTTTAATTACTACTAATGTCTATTTTGGAATTTAATGAGTTTATATAAGTCGTCTATATACATAAGGGCGACTAATGTGCTAATATATACTTTAGTTGTTATTATTATATGATTAAATATTAATGACCTTGGTGTTTGACCTACAA
This sequence comes from Atriophallophorus winterbourni, assembly GCA_013407085.1. Lineage (NCBI taxonomy): Eukaryota > Metazoa > Platyhelminthes > Trematoda > Plagiorchiida > Microphallidae > Atriophallophorus > Atriophallophorus winterbourni. The sequence goes on from JACCGJ010000987.1 coordinate 17,682, forward strand.
AACAGAGCTGTGTACAACATGTTTGCACTGACCTTTCTAGTTCTCATATTTCTGGGCAAGAATTTGCAATCCCATGCTGAAGTCTTTGAGGATATCACACTAGATGGCTGTGGAACAATCAAAGGTTGTATCAGTCCATCAATTTGTATCGAATCTTCCTGTTCTTTTGTTGCAACATGGAAATTGGTCTCACACAATTCAATTGATTATGTCGAATTCGAGTTAATGGGAAGATTGAAAAAAGCTAACGGATTCATAAGCCTCGCTTTTTCCAAAGATAGAAAAATCGTAAGTTCATAAGATGTTTCGTTAATACTTTAAAATTTTTTTAACATTCATTTTGGTTTTATATTTCCTCCTCTTGTCTTCTTCTTATTCTTCTTCATCTTCTTCTGGTTCGTAAACAAAAAGGATAAATGCTGTTCAAATATATTCTTATAAGTCTGATAAGTCTGCAGCGGTTGAGTTCTTAAGATTGGAACACGATATTAATTTGTATGATGTAATGCTCCATTTTTATTTGGTGCTTGTGCTGCATAGAACCATAGCTTGTATTGCAACTGTAAATTTTCGCTTTAGAAACTTAAATCGGGTTGTAACGCACATAAAACCAAATTTATAGCCTGATCTAAGCATTTGTTCATGAATGATCCCGAACTATGATGAGCATCTATAGGGTGTTTTGTCAGCACCATTGGCATATTTTAGATGCAAACCAGCTTAGTTTGTTTCTTGATTTCATTAACATATAGTTTTATAATTTGGTTCTATTAAATGATAGGGAGTATCCTACTTGCTTTTTTGAAAACGATCAAAGCGAATTGTATTTCACTAGTTTACATGTTGTGATCAGTTATTTAATTGTAGACTCCTTGTAAGAGTCAAATGGTCCGTTCCTGAGCGTAAGCCCAATTAAGGAATAAGGTTAATTTCGTTTGAATACATTCATCAGTTTCCAATCCTGCTTGCAGCATCAGATTGTGCGGAATAGCTTGGTTTGACTAAAGATTTTCGAATAAACACGTTACAAAATATTATGATTATTACCTGCAAATATAACCTGTGTGAATTTACAAACTTTAGCCAGGCGAATTACCCAATATACAGAGACAGCACATGGGCTGGGATAATTTCAGGCTGTCTACATCTATGCAGACAATAGGCTAGATAATGCTAGTGGGAGGTCATCGATGCAGCAATATGCAACTACCCTGCATTTAAAAATTTATTTGGTAATTCATAAGATTGAAATTCGCATATCATGGCAATAAAATATACATGGTAAAAGTCACTAGAATCCCAATTTTTTTGAAGATTTGCTCTTAACAATTGTTAATATTGTGCTTTGTTATTTATGGTCAGATGGACTAAACTGATTAAACGTTTAATGTTTGTTTAGTCGAAGATAAAGTAAGCCAATACAATCGCTGTGTTTTTTCGGTGATTGAAACATGAGATTAATCAATAAATTTTATTCGTGCAAACTGATTACATCGCTACCCGCCATTAGCTTATAAATTACACGGATGTGCAATCGTGTAGCATTTCTGTGCTGTGCGGCTAACATCTCGCTAAATTGATTGTCCAACGGTAGTGAGCTGCAGGCTGATACACGCTGGAGTCTCACTACCATTTCTATTTCTATTTCCCCCCTCGTATCTGTCTAGGCCTGGGCAACCTGACAGTATCTTAGCCCACATGCAGTCTCTGACTGTGCGGCACTTTGCCTGGATCAGGCTTGTGCTTTCATACCATACCATAATAAATTACAAACCAAAATGTCACCCTTTCTGAAAAATCTATCTGTGTCGTTTTACACATCTTTATTACGTGTCCAAGTCACAAACTCAAGTCCCAATATATTGCTGCACAGACGTTTTACTATCAAGTTTCAAGTTTATAAATAAATAATCCATAATCGAAGTAATAATAATCTTTGTTCGTGCTTGCAGTGCATTGCAGATGCAGCTTCATATTTATCCTGAAATTTCGACAACAATCCAGATATTATAGGACTATGTAGATTGCTGCTTTGAAATATAGATGCCTGCAAGAGGGTGTTAGGACAAAGAGGCCAGCGACTGAGAGAAGTTCTGATGTTTGCTCGTTTGTGATGGCTGTCACATGTTTTAAGAATGCCTCATCACCGTTTACCATATCGCGCCGTATTCGCAGAGCCTGGTAAAAGCTGGGAGAAACAATCGGGTGGCCAGTCCATGACGTGGCGCGTTTAGATAAAGATACTCACCGTAACGCTAGACACAGTAGGGCGTATTCGCTTGCTTGGGTGGGGTCCAAAAGATCCACTCGAGGGTTTGTTGGAAACTCTACTAGATATGGCTGCATATTCCACTTGCCCGCTTTCCTTTTTTACGTGCTTCATGTTGCTTGACACTTTGTCTGGGTTCAGACCTGTGCTTCATGATGATGATGATGTTTTTAAGAAAATTGCGGGCAGGTCTTAATATGCTGCTTTGTGTATGGGATAAACATCAAGAAACGATGGATTTGAATAAAATTCTTATCACAAAGGTATCCCAAATATTTATCAGCCGAGTTCCGGTCCGTAATCCGAATAATCCCTGGTAAATACACATGACATTTCGTGCCAAAGTACATTAGGTACAAGGTAAATTTCAGTTACGCATTTGACTTTAAACAAGGGGTTGGACCGTTAGTGTTACTCAAATGAAATCGGGGACCGCCGTTGTCATCTGAACTAGCTAATCCAACGTATCTGTACTACATGAAGTGTGCAGATGGACATCACTAGGTTTATTTTAAGCATTCAAAATTCATGCCTATAGAGACAAAACACAATTTCTTAATTTGTTCAATTTTTGATTCATGGCTAAAGGGAAATACACTAAGCTAACTATCGATAATATAAGGATGAGCAAAGGAACACGGATTTTCTTTTGCTTCTGACACCGAGGCCTTAAGATTTATAGCAATTGTTGACATTTAACACTCATTGAGATCTCTACAGTTGCCATTGATTACCCTTATACTATCATAATCACCTCCAGGGAGAACAATATTTTAGCCAGGGAAAAGCCGAGCAGCACAAAGCAGGAAATATATAAAATAAAACAGACGAAAAGAAAAAGGTCTAGTGAAATATGAAAAATACGTGTTAATTGCAGCTTGTTTTTTGGTACTTATTTAGCATGCGACCTTATTTTAAAAAAAGTACGATACAGTTTTATAGGATGAAAATATAACACACACAAAACTATAATAGTGTCACTGACTCCAGTTTGCAACCAGATTGTGTAAGTTTTCTAACCAACTACGCCACGGTGAGCTTTATCCCTGCGCGCCTCGTCATTAACTGGCCACTCAGTTTTCCTTTCAACCTCCTACAGGTTCATTGATTAGGTCTAGGCATTGTAAGGATTGACGAAGCATTCTTAAAACATGTCCCAACCATGGCAAAAAAGCTAGCATAAGCGTTTCTGTAATCCGATGCTACTTCGCCCTAGCTCTCGGACATAGATCTATATGAATAACACGATGCTAACACTGTAGCGATCAATCCTACGCTATCACTATTGAAGTTAAAAAGAATAATATCACCAATTTGGATGTTGACATTATTCATTTCCGCTGAAACAATAATGAGTTTCAAACTGCTCTGCTTTTATTTTTTTCAAACGAATTACCGAACTCTCGTGGATATTTTCATTTTGTTCACCATCTCAATTGGATAGATTTTCTGATTCCTTACAACTTTTCTTTGGAATGACAAAATTGCATTCCACAAAATTAAATCAGCTAAATTAGCAAAAAAATCTCTGCTCGAATATTAGGATCTAGAATTTTTACTCTAATTCAATTTCCACCATATCGAACGCTCACATATAAATTGTGCCAGATTGCTTATTCAATAGTTGATTATAATTTGTATTTTTATTTCAAGTCATGATCCGCACATGGTTATTTGACAGCATCAATATGTTATAGATTTGATCTGGTTTTTGATGATGATGATTATTATTATCGTATTATAAAGATATCTATACAGGCCAACAACCGCACTGATGCACATCCGCGTATAAATAAAACTTGAATAAGTGATCTTTTCAATCACTAATATGATTATTTTCCTTGATTATCCGTATGAAAATGATAGTTAATTAAATCCTAGAATGATATAAATAGTTCTATCTTGCTCGCTAGTGATCAATGAATGAAGCCTTATCAATGGATTTATGAATCAACAAAGAGCATTTGAACAACTATCAACAATATCTATCTATCTATCTATCTATCTATCTATCTATCTATCTATCTATCTATCTATCTATCTATCTATCTATCTATCTATCTATCTATCTATCTATCTATCTATCTATCTATCTATCTATCTATCTAGCTATCTATCTACCTACCTATCTATATATCTATCTATCTATCTATCTATCTATCTATCGATCTATCGATCTATCGATCTATCTATTCATCTATCTATCTATCTATCTATCTATCTATCTATCTATCTATCTATCTATCTATCTATCTATCTATCTATCTATCTATCTATCTATCTATCTATCTATCTATCTATCTATCTATCTATCTATCTTTCTATCAATCTATCTATTCATCCATGCATGCTCAGTGATTTGTTCTTTCGTCTTCTCGCAAAATTTGTTTGCCAGAGTCCAATATTATGCTGCAAATTTCCTTACTATTGCTGTAAACTTCCGTTACCGAATCAAAAGTATTCTCGACGTAATTCAATGAGGCCAATCGTGTCATGTTCATCAAAATAATTTTGCTTGCCTTCCAATATGATTTCGATTTTTAAATCAAACAGTTTAGAAATAGTAAACACATTTTGATATTGTAAGCTTTCGTTTGATATACCTGATATAATCAACCTGTTCAATCACGTGTACCCACATATGTGGACTGGATAAACCCGTGGGCTTGAACAAATAATCCGTATTTGCATTCGTTTTCATTACACACAAGCCACGACCGGTTTCGTATTGTTTGCACCCATGAGGTATGTACAGTACGATCAAGGTCCGCATTCCTTGAAACGATGGAGGAATGGTAAACAAGGTACGATCCTGTAAGCCACTGTTTGATAAGGCTGTTCTGCCCAAACTGTTCAACCACATGTGGCCACACACATTTAGCTGCGTTGAACACGCGCTTCCACGTGTAATCGTTCACCTTTTCCTGCAACGTGTTTAGAATTCAAGGTATTGTGGTGCTCTTATCCCCATCCCTTACACACCACTACCGGTTTCTGGCTGTTTGCCGTCATCAGGTGGAGACAGTCAGATCAGGTTCAGTGTTTAAAATTCATTTAAATGAATAAATTCTTTTTTTTTACTTCTTCTCATTCCTCACAAGCTATAATGGCGTTGTTTATACAGAAATCTCTTTTTTCAGCTCACCATACAAAATAATCAAGGTAGAACAGTGATACTCGTTTTGTTAGGATGTTTCCCACATTTTTAAACTTGTGCTTCTTTCATAATCCTTTTGCAAATTTGTTGTAATTCATGGAAACCTTCCAAGGAAATTCACTTCGCTCGTATGATTTACAAGTCTCATTACGAAACCAAGCCGCCTAATTTGCTGAGAATATCTTCACCTTTGCCGGAATGACAGTCATCATCTATCTACTTGGATACTGTTATTTCGTGTTTCCACATAAAAACGCTTGCTGCCGAATGCCTATTTACTTCCGCTGGCTGACTTCATTCTTGTCTTGAGTCACACCAAAACATAGAGCGTACACTGTACACTGTGATAAAGTATCACGGCAATGTACTTCTGATACTTTCAGCACCACATATTTCTACTTGTCCGATGATTGACGATTTCTCGTGGCATTTTGAGATTATACATTCTACTTTAAGCGTCATATGATTTTCAATAGAATTTTTATTCTGAGCAACTAGCATGAGACTTACACAATTGTAAAAGGTCGGACTCGTTTGGTACAATCTAGGAAACTAGGAAATAATACCGTAAATTTTAATCTAAATCGGACTTTTATCTCGAGTACATCGCGTTGAAAAATTTTGGCTACGCCCAGCGAGAGGTTTTTCATTCATGACGGCTAACAGAGCCGTTTAGCGAAAATAACTCATTGTCAATGCAGAATCGACCATCCTTATAGATTTATACAGATTGTAGAGCACGTGTTACTATTACTCGATTCCGAAATCATTCGGGTTCATCTTTGATGATCTTCCCACTAGTCTATTGTAACACATTCGTGGGAACACCGATGCTTCAGCTATTAGCTGCACTTCGTTATGCATTCGAATTAGTCAATCAGTTTCTTTTTCGCCTGTTTCCATGCACACATTTTGCATTCTTTTTCTCTATCGCTCGTCTAAAACTATTTGCATGTGATGTTGACGCGCCCCTGGCTTGGCAACTTGTAAATAAATATCGATTGATCCAACCGGTATTCAACCAGAAAATGATAATCTGCTTGAAGTGCCGTTAGGGTGATATAGCTTACCTACCTCATCTCGGGTTCTTGTTTTACTCAGATCTATAGATCCCCAAGAAATCTTTTATCCTGTCTGAATTTTGCAGTTTAGCCAGGAGAATTAAAGATTACATGTAAGGGATATGGTCTCAGAGAGTATTCTGATTACAATTATTCATGACCCAACATCCCTTTTATCATGTAACAACCATCCTGTTCAGTTTGTATTATTTGAGGCTCAGGTTTTCATAGTATTATATCAATTCCTACCTTTCCTTCCTTCCTGTGTGCTATCACATGCATACATTATTGAAACCCCCGTATTTTTTTCTCTATCGGCAGGGCGATGACGGGGTTGTTGGATGCTACCACCACGCTGCCAGCGGTATGGTGCGAGCCGAAGCCGCTTACAACACAGAGGATGGCAGGCACACTCTTTTCTACACTGGTTCAGACCCGGTACGTGAAATTCACATTTTGTTCCATTACATGAAACTTTAAAATACCGTAAATACCCGCGTATAAGACGCACTTTTTTTCTTCATAAGTTGCCCTAAAAACCCAGGTGCGTCTTATCCATGGATACATTTATTATAAAAATTACCGTAAATACCCGCGTATAGGACGCACTTTTTTTCTTCATGAGTTGCCCTAAAAACCCAGGTGCGTCTTATCCATGGATACTTTTATTATAAAAATTAAGCATTTATCATAATATCAAAAATTTATTTTATAAACCGGTACAATATTTATCAATATTTATCCTCGTCGTCACTGTCTTCATTCAACAAAGCAGCCCACTCCTGTTGTGTTATGCAATCATCATGATAGTCCAGCTCTTCCTCCCTTTCGTCGTCACCATCGTTGTCTGGGTCGTCCATCCAGAGAATATCGTCTTCCGTGCCGTCTAACATGTTGCTGATAGAACATTTCTTGAATCCCTTCACCACGGTCTTGATTGGCAATTCTTTCCAGGTATCTACTATCCATTGGCAGATCGTAGGCATGTCAACTTTTTTCATGTTGCCGCACTTGGTGAAAGTATGCTTACCATTAATCATCCATTCGGCCCATTTCTGCTTTAATGCTGCTTTGAATGGCTTATTCACGACGACATCCATCGGTTGCAGAATACTGGTCATGCCGCCGGGGATGACGACGAGGTCTGTATTGTGCCACTTCAATTTTGATTTAACATTGTTAGTTGTATGGCATCGGAAGGCGTCTAACACAAGCATCGATCGCTGTTTCTCCAGACCACCTTTGCGTTTCATCCATACTGTTTTCAGCCAATCGTCCATTAAGCTGTCATTGAACCATCCGTGTTCTTGCACCCTGACTATCACACCACTCGGGAACTTGTCTTTAGGCATGGTTTTCCTCTTGAAGACGACGTACGGTGGTAACTTCGTGCCATCAGCCATACACCCAAGCATCACGGTGAACCGGTTCTTTTCATTTCCAGTCGATCGCATAGTGACAGACCTTGCACCTTTAATGCTTATTGTGGTCTCGGATGGCAGGTCGAACGTCAGCGGAGTCTGATCGGCGTTTCCAATCTGGCTCATGTCGTAGTCGTATTTCTGACGCATCTTGATGACATAACTTTGAAATTTCATTAATAAATCCTCGTGGTCGCTGGGTAGTCGCTGACTAATGGTAGTTCTTCGTCTTATTGATAGGTTATTTCTTCCAAAAAATCTCCTGCACCAGTTCATCGAGGCCTTAAAATCTGCAATGCTCTGCTCTTTCGCCAATCTTAGTGCCTGTAAACGAACGGTAATGGTGCTGACCCCCAGACTGTCTCGACGCGTATCTTGAATCCATTTAATGAGCGCCTTTTCCAGGTTAGGGTGGTGAGCCTTCGAGCCTCTGTTCGCCCTCTTCACCTTTCGCATTTCTTTAATGTTACTTTCGGCTTTTCTCCATTTTCTGATCATGCATTCAGTCGGACCAAATTGCCGCTCAGTTGCCCGGTTCCCGTGTACTTTCGCGTACTTGATCACTTCCATTTTAAAGTTTGAAGTATAGCTCTGTCGTTTTGTCTTCGTCATGTTGAAGGGTAATAATGAACTGTATCTTCAAAATCATGAAAATGTAATATCAACCAATCATGGAGTAGTATTTGACTCTTGTTGGAGCAGAAACTTTTCCTTAAAAATGTCATCCAATCATTCGACATGACGACCAAGAATGAGAAGTGCACTTTCCACGATAGTCTACATAGTCTAGACAGACATCTGCTGACTGACAGGATGAATGAGTCAGCAATCAGCACACACGATGATCATAGCGATTGTATGGAGTTCACCGTGATTGACTTAAGTTCACCGTTTCTATAAAAAATTAATGGAAATTAAGGACTAAAATTAGGATGCGTCCTATACATAGGTACACAGCTTTTTCGTCGTTTTTAGGGTCAAATATCCACTGCGTCTTATACATGGTAGCGTCCTATACGCGGGTATTTACGGTAAATGCGGCGTTCGAATGTAACTGTTTCGTATTCAATCTTTATTATAGTTTTAGACATATAAAAATGTAATTGGTACTCTGTTCACAGAAATATAATTGCGTCATTCTCAACATTCATTAGCAGATCATGTGTTTCTACGATGAAGCTCAACGTACCCTCTTAAGCAAAGTTAGAATTTGAAGACACCTTCAAAGAGGGTTTATACAGTGGTTTACCACTCTTACTGTCTCCACTTGATGCCGGCAAACATTTAGAATGTGAGCACCACGATACATACTCTCGCACTGAAATAATTTCGAAAAACGATTTCGCTATATTCGGGCACTATCTATTTCTTTACGCTCAATTAGTTGCTCCATTTTCGCGCACACTTTGCTTACAACTCTGTCGATATTTACTAGATTAATACTTATGCGTTTCTAGTGTTATTCTTATTATCAACCACCGAATGTGTAAACTACTATAATTATTGTATACTTGAATGCCATTGTTGCATAGGGTTAGTACAACGAAACACGATGTTCAAACACAGAATCACATAGTGACTCGTGGTCAAGCACTCAAGGCGCTTATGGATGAACAAAGTGATTTGTTGCTCACATCCCCCGAAATTACACTTCACTACCGGTTTCTGGCTGTTTGCCGTCATCAGGTGGTTCGTTGTAGGAACCATATGCAACAGTGGCATTCAAGTATAACCTTGTTTACCATTTATCCGCTGTTTCAAGGCTCACTGAACGTAATCTTATTGTCTCCACCTGATGACGGCAAACAGCCTGAAACCGGTAGTGGTGTGTAAGGGATGGGGATGTGAGCACGACAATACATTACTATAATTATTATTACGAATAATGTGCAACATTTTTTATCAATCTCCAACACCTCGACCCAATTACTGACGAGAATACCAGTTACGCAACTTAAATTCGCATTTATTTTATGTTAACCGCCGGTAAGACTCATCTTTATCGACCGTGTCTTTTTTCCACTTTGGGTTCTTTCATTTCATCACGCCCATTTATGTGCGCAAGAGATTACCGTTCCAGAATGATGCACCCGAATTCTCTAGGAATCGATTGATTCAGCACTTTGTTTGTTCGCAATTCGTTTCGTATCACCTGTGCACCGGTACTGGACTTTAGTTGGGCACATCCCCAGGTCACGTGACGCGGGGTACACCCCGCAAAATTTCCCACAAGCGCATCTAAGCGTTGGATTCCCGCCAAAAATGAACCACGCGAACGTCGATCGATCGCCGAGACAGCCGTGGGGTTGAATAGTGTCCCTCTTTGCGTGGGAAACCATACTTGAACTTGGCTTTGGTATTGAGCCCTTAGAATAATATATTGCGGTGCTCACATCCTCATCACTGACTTCTAAGCTTCTTTTCAATAAAATTTCCGAAAGATTTTAATCAATTTCGCGTTTTTGTTTGTAGTTTATCAGGCTCGAAAACGGTAATATCACAGCTCAATCACAGATTCAATCTGTGCATTTTTAGGTCTATTTTTATAATACGTTATTTTGCTGCCTCTTGGAGTTAGTTTCAGAGTTAGACATGGAGTAAATATCCGGAGACGAAATCCCATAAGTCTTATCTTCCTTCTGTCTACTACTTTGACGATATCATTGTCCCATACTTCAACCTCGATGTTACTTTTGTCTCTAAATGGTCGTGGCAAGGAAGCACTTGCAGTAAAAGCAACAGCTAATCCTCCATTTTTAAGTGCCCGGTGTTTATCTCAGCGTATTTTCGATGTCGATACTCCATTCCACTGTCGTGGTTCTTGACACGGAATGCAGCTGAGATTGATCAAAGCTTTGACTAGACTTTTGCTGAACTTAACACTTGGTGATTTTTGAATGTTTTTATAGATATCTAGGCCTCATTAGACAGCGACCGCTCGCACAAGCTAGACATGAGGCGCCATGCTGCGGTCAGCTATCATGATTAGATCTACAAGGATTGTGAACTAACCGTGACGTAGACTGTATTTTTTCCACATCAGGCAAATGCAATGCCATCAGAAGGAGACTAGCTCTATATCTCTGATCCTATAGCATCGGGTAAATGCTTTCCGGATTTCTTGTTAAACTGAAATCAGACATGTGGGAAAGCCAGACGCAATTAACAACGAACTGAAAAACCTTGAAGTTCACGTAACAGATGCGACTACTAGACTTTTGAAAGACAAAATGTGTACTTATTCTATTAAAAGCCCGGGTAATCTGTTGCTTGGATTTGCGAGAGAAGTTCTTACTTCCTGACTATTTAAAAGGTGTGAACTATGACATCATGGTGTGCTTCACTTGTCCATTCCATATTGGCCTCAAACGTAAGACGCGAACAAAATTTCCCTCTGTACTGACGATAGATGCATTCAACTCACTTGTAAAGAGGGCACAACCAAACCTATTCAAATTTGGCCGACGTTCAAGGCTAGTTATGGTCAAGGAATACCGTGCCTCCTCTTTAAACTGTTTATCATTGAAACGACTGATTCACGTTTTGTCGTAAGCCTGATTGTGCTAAGGCAATACATAACTAATAATGCCAATGGATAATGGTTTTGATGCCCGTATAAGTGGCAAGATAAATATTCAGCAGAACACATCAGTAGTCCATCTGGGGAGAACATATTCGTGACTGTCTTCCATTTTTTGTATTGGTTTCAGGAACTTATAATTACAGAAGGTGATCGCCTTGGCGGTTCGTTTTACGATGTGGATGGAACACTGCAGTGCCGCTTCCGTAGGCGTGTCAAGCCACTCGACATGGTCAATCTGTTGAAGGACTTGACAGCACCTAACTCCTACTTCCTGATAGTCACACGGGGAGACGAAGTCGGTTCCAAGGGCTTCGGCCGTCCGTTTGCCGGCGGGGAATCCATGTCTGAGCAAGCAGCTGTAATCACATCGTGAGTCAATTCAAGGCTCTTTTGTTTGTATGGTTTCAGTTCTTCCCTGGAGAGAGCACACTGTGCTCATTATATACCGCTTTAATTTATCATGCGAATAGTTTAACCAAATCCAAAAACAAGCTTTCCACTATACTTTCTGTGGGATTTCATAGCCCACCATCCAAATTTAGAGTCAACTATGATCATAAATATATTGCCAACTTCGATGTAAGATTCAATTAATAAATTATTCATTTCATTCATACCTTTCGCATGGTCTCAACGCGATACTAAATTTGACCGATAGCCAATACGAGTTGTTGATGGCTTGGAATTCACGCGGATGCATTGAGGACTGCCTCTCCTTTTGGAATACCTCTATAGATTCTGATCATGCTCTTGTGCGATGTAGGTTCTTGTTAAAGTTCTCCGGTAGGAAGCCTTCGAATGGGAAACGAATTGCGGTCGAAAAATTCTTTCAGCCTGCAGTCCAAGAAATCTAAGTAACTCACCCCCAGTTGCTCTGTGTGCAACTGCCGCTGAAAGATGGAACAAGATAGCAGGGATTATGCGAGCCGCCGAAATATCAGCCTTTGGGACTACACAATCAACCCCGAAGTCCCACTGGATTTCACAGCCCTCTATAGAATTTCTTCACCAGCGACACCAAATACCTCATGGTCCTGGACACAATACATAGCGTAGACGCGTAAGGAATGTACTTGAACGGAGCTTAAGACTAGATCGAGAAAAAGTGTTGGCTATATAAGGTCGAACAAATGGAAATAACAAATAATGCCGGTAACTTGCGAAAACTCTTCCAATTTATTCGATCTACGGGTCATACGATCAAAGGGTTGAGTGAGACTATCGCTGAAATAGACGGCACTCTTATCACGGATAAGAATCACCGCCTCTCACGCTCGGCCGAACTTTTTGAAGAACAATTCAGATGGCCATGTGTGACGAATTCATTGCTTCGTTTGAAGAAGTATGATCCTTGATCTGTTAGCATAGATCCCCTAGTGATTAAGAAATTGAAGCCTGTATCGAATCCATCAAAAGATTCAATGCAGCTGACCCGGATGACATACCGCCTGTTTTGTTTACGGAAGGTGGCCAAATCCTAATCAATACATTAGGTGATCTCCGCGAAGTTTGGTTGTCAGAATCCGTCCCTCAGAGCTGGGGAGAATCGGCTATCATACCGATATTTAAAAAAAGTTTGCGAAGCTCCTGCGTTAATCATCGTGTGATAAGTCTGACTCCCATCATTAGCTCCATCTGCCTTCGAAGATTTACATCGTATAGGGAATCACAGATCCGAGAGCAGCAATCTGGTTTCCGACCTGGCAGAGGCTGTGTCGACCACATTTCTACTCTTCGACAGACATTTGAACTTGGGCACACTTATCGACAGCAGACGATAGCTATGTTTTTAGACTTCAAAGAAGCATCAGATTCAGTCGTTCGAAATGTCCTGTTTATCACCTTGCTGTGCAAAGGCGTTCCGCAAAAGCATGTCAACATACAACGTGCACTTTATGCTCATGCATCTGGATGCGTTAGGGTTTACAACGAACTCTCACCCAAATTCCCCACCACAAGTGGCGTCCGACAAGGATGTCCGATTTCTCTTTTTCTATTCAATTTTGTAATTGATACCATCATAGAATTATGCACCGAAGTGCCCCGGCTTTCGGAGTTCACATAATGCCAGGTAGCAAGCTTCTCGACTTGGATTATGCTGATGATATAGTTCTGCTCTTCGACTCGTACATAGGTGCACATGCGATACTGAAAACAAGCTAACTAGTATTGTGCCCGCATTTGGAATGCGTTTGCACCCTCTAAGTGCAGTGTTCTTCTGCAGGACATCGACTTATCAAACAACACTTTATTACTTGGCGATCAGGCGCTTGAAATTGTAGATTGTTTTACGTATCTCGGTAGCTGTCTCAATAATTCTGCATCGTTAGATGACGAGGTCTTGGCACGCATTTCTGAGGCGACCGTAGCCTTCCGCAAATTAGGCCACCACTGACATGAGACACTACTGTCTCTGTTACTCAAAGTAGAGTCTACAGAGCGACAGTTCGGGCTGTATTACTGTATGGGTGCGAAACTTGAACCTTACTTAAACAGAACATTTAGCGTCGCCAAGTATTTAACAACCGATGTCTCGCTTCTAGGACAATCGCATACAATCGCATACGCAACGACGCTCTCCGAAATAAGTTGTTCGGTACTATTTTTGGTATAGAGAAGCAGACCAACCTGGGTTACGCTGGTTGGATCACGTTTTACGGATGCCGGACCACCGACTTCCGAAATGGATTCTTTTTGCGACGCCACATTCCGATTGGCCTAAATCTCGTGCTGGCCAAACCGTTAGGCATAGGCAGCTAAAAACCCTTACAAGTCGCAATGTAGTGGAAAATGTTCCTGACCGATCGGGGAATCATAATCATGAAAAACGAAAGTTTGTAGTGAATCGGTGAGAGTAATTTATTAGTAACGTTTCGCTTCATTTTTAAAAGCTAACTCTTCAAAATGCTTCATGTACATATTCGCTAACACTGGGGAAATGGGTGAACCCATTGCTAAGCCATCCTTCTGCTTTTATAACTGTCCATTAAACAAGAAGTGTTTCATATTTAGACAAGTCGTTATACCGTTTACGGTTTGCTGTACACTGAAGTTTGTACGATCTTTCTATGTCGCGTCTGAATTAAGTGCTTTTTGCTAATTCTAGAGCGCCCGTGGTGTCCACATTCATGAACAAGGCGCTTACATAGAAGCTAACCATAATCTCATCTTCGTCGAACGTTATTGTACTCAAACGACGAACGAAATCAAAAGAGTTCTTAATGAAAGAATCCCTGTTCCCGACTATCAGTTTCAACAAATGAGCGAGATGCTTCGCTAATTCGTGTGTTGGGGACCCCGTGCCATCTACGATATGGACGCCCACCTTATGTATATTTGGGAGCCCATAAAATCTAGGTGTCTGAGTAGATTTCGGTTATAACCTGAACCATAATCCCTGACCAAGTTCCTCCTTAATTCTGCGCAAGTATCTCGAAGTCACCCGCTTACGGTTATTCATAATCGACTTCGTTCTCTTGCTGTCAATAACTTCATAAGGACCTTCAGTAATGTGCGATTCAACCTTATTTCTATAATCACTTTTGTGAATATAACTGTGGCCTTGCCTTTGTAGGCCATAAAATTATCATAAGGTATAAAAAATCTACTTGCAGTATCCGGATGTATTAATCGTATACTGTTGGTAACCCCCGCGAGTCAAAATCTCAAAGGTGTCCATACCATCGCTTTGAGTGATTTTTTGTTACTCATTTGTTTACAAAACCATGCCCTTACTCGATGTATAATTTCAGCTCAGGCATTGAATCAGGAATGCATCGACGGAATTTTCAGATTCCTACTCTGGCAGCACACTCGTCGTCTACGATCACCCCTCGTTTTCCAGTAGAAACCGTTTCCAGTATGTTGATTTATACGAAGGTTTCACGCCTTCTGCTAAATTGGACAAACTCAAGCTTCCTACTCATTGCAGAAGATCATTCGAATTTAATACACTGGATCAAACAGACCAACCTTCCTCAGTACAGTCTGTCATGTGTCAGACAAAATCCGAAAACGTTACAGGTCAAACTTCTGAGCCTTTTGCTCCAGCAGCAGCAGCTAACAGTTTCAGTTCGACTAATTTGGAGTTAAAGCGCGGTATTACTGAATCACCGGAACACCGCTATTTTTATGCAAATTGACTGGTTCTCGTCTAAAGCGAGCTGACCTGTTTCAGTCCACCCCTTGGATCCTCTTCACAACTTACTCAATCGTCACTTTGTATTTTTGTTTGACTACATTTTAAAGTGAGCTTATGTGACGGTACATATTACCAACCTTATTTCCTACCGTTTTCAGTCCAGTCTACGGAAGTATGACTGGTGTGAGCCCACAAGGTTCGCCACTCATGAAAGCCCACGGATGCCTCATGGTCCTAGCCTGGGTACTTTGTGCCAGTGTCGGGGTGATATTGTCCCGTTATTACAAAGAAATGTGGCCGAATTCTGGTTTGCTCGGACAACCCGTGTGGTTCCAATCGCATCGTATTCTTCAAGCATGCTGTGTCATACTTAGCACAATCGCCATCATTCTCGCGTTCATCTACTGCGAAGGCTATTCCGGTGTGACCACCTCCCCACACTACGTTCACCCGATACTTGGTTTGATTGTATTCTGCCTCGCGTTCATCAATGTAAGTTCCGTGTTATCAATGTAACATCATTGATTTTTGATAAAACGTTTCAGCACATGCATCATGATACTTGGCTGGTGTCAGGCTAACCTACCTTTGCTAGCCCCAGATTATGCATTGGGGTTTTATCTCTTGCACCAAGGGATCAACTGAGTCAACCGTACTCGAGTTATTTTGCGATCCGACGAATGCTTATTTTCACTGTGAAAATATTCGATAAACAATCATCGGTGTTCACTGGTCTGAAGTAAGCTGTTGCCCTTGATATGAAGTGATCGTTCAGTTTGGCGGGAAATAACCTCAATCAACTTGTGGCGCTTATTACTCGATGTTTCTCCACTGGTTGCTTGAGAGTGAGCATGACGAGTGTTTACATGCTTGCTGCTGATAGCGTTGCGTTTAGCCCTGTGCTGTTTGAGACGAGAATGTACTGGAATCCTAACTTCGAGATCTTTTTTTACCAGCATTATAGTGAAACACGTGTGTAGCATACACTCACAATTGTCACGCTTCATTGTGCATTCTGGCAATCAAAAATGTTTTCGGTTCACAATGTTTACCCACACCATGATTTTTTGTCGTATTGGAGTGGAAAAAATGATACAAATCCATTAACGATGATTTTATTGATCTGCCATCCCATGAATCTCGCTCGCTCATTGGTCAACAGCGGTAAGCCAACTATAATTAGGTGGCGATCTTCCTTGTGGATTGAATGAGGTGGGATTCAGTAACAATCTTGATTCATCAAAACGCCTGTGCTTAACTTGATGGAAAACAAGGCACACTGTTTTACTGCGCCGCATGTGTTGACCAGCACTGTTAGCAGAAAAACCGAAATAACGCAAATAGAGCAATGACTATCGTACAAATTAACGGAGTGACTGTGCTCTCCGATTACAAAAGGACTCAGCGGTGCTACTGGAAAACGCTGGTCGTTGTAGAACCAAAATCCGTTAACATTTTGGCGCAGTAGAGCTTGGCATATTCACAAGGTATACCACTTACTCGCACGATGATATATAACCTACGTTTAACTGTGATCACATTCTGAAACACACATCGTTATGGAGTTATTCGGTGCGGATGTATTTCGCGTGCCAGGGATTGAATACGTGTGATGCGCCTTGTATAAGAGTAAACGAGATGTTCCACGATGCGAGACGCTGTGTAATTTAGCTTAAACACGTATCTTCAACCGATATATCTGTTTATGAGATGATTTCGTGTTTAGCTTGGTGCAATTGTTAGCTTCCGTGTTTTATCAATTCACTTTGATCGATGCTTCTCAATAAGTGCGTGGCAACTGTATGTGTCACTGCCCTACTCGTAAATCCAGCAAAAGGTTCTGTATAAATTCAAGTTCGTTGTCTGTCCGTTTTTTTGGTCAGCACGGAGCATCCTAAGCTGTGTGGTAGGTGATAACCAGCTTCTTAAAGCGTATCGTCTCTTATGCCTCGAATGGACCAAAACCATCTCAATCTTGTCCACTCTTTTCCAAAACTCATTTTTCATAACTCATATTGTTTGAAAAACTTGTTTCATTTTCAGAGCTGGCGTTCTCTTTCTATGGCATCCCTTGTGTGCGCTCATTTAAAATGGATGTTTAGATGTTTAGATAAGCTAACAGCAACACATCACTCGGTTATAAGCAAGCCATATAACCGGAATGCGAAAGATTACCTCGTGGTTCTTAACAAACTTGATTTTTCCCCAGGAATACGCTAGAATCGATCAGCATTGCGCTTCTAAACACGTGCATGGCATCAGCCAGGCACTTGAATAGAATCCTTAACACTTTATATCGTTGCAAATTTTAGATATCCTACGCCAATTACATTCAATCTGGTTACGGAGAAACATTACCGATTTAAAGCACATGTTTTAAAATTGATGTACCTATCTGCTTAGATAATTCGTCTATTTCATTTTCGCTTATTCGAATACCGATCGTTATATTGATTTTGATGATTTATCAACACTCCGGGTTTACTTCAGCCGCTTATCACGTTGTGTCGTTGCAAAGCCGACAGCCCCGATCGTCCCTGGTTTAATTGGATTCACTTTTTCATCGGCACCTTCGCCTACGTGCTGTCTGTCCCGACAATGATGTTGGGCCTACGGATGCCTGCTGCGGGATCCCAACTGCAATTGCTCAACTACCCGCTGTGGATTTTAATCTTCTTTGTGATTTTCCAGTTCTGCATTGAATTGATTTTGGAAATTCATGGATGTCTGTATTACAGAAGAAACAAAAGTAAGTTCTACCAATCCAATCATGTAGCATCTCTAATTAACTGAACGACCTCTCAGGGTAGATCAATATTTATTTTACGTAGCATTGAAAATCGAATAAACCAAGAATTTAAAGGTCTAGCCATATTTAAAATAAGTAGTAATCTTCTGTCTTCTGTGATGAAATAGATGATCAATCACGGAATCTTCGCGAAAAAATCAGTTCTAACGTACTTTACACAAAATTGACAGTTACATTATCACATACTGGTGCTTCACTCTGAAAGTTTTATTACTTGCAAAGTAGCCGTGACTCTAATTTCATTCGAAAATTTTATGGACTCCACTCCGCCTCCTTTGTTAGTTCACATTTAATGTCACAGACACGTGGTTATTTTCCTAATTCCCCGGTTTCATTGGACGAGCTTGGTACTGCGAATACAACCTCTGTGCCCAGCCTTCACACATTAGGGTTGCAGCACACAAAATCGATTTTGGTGTGGGCATGCGTAGGCAAGACTGCGTGTGCGCGCCTACGATGAATGACTGAAAATAGCGAATTTCTGCCAGCCGACTATTGGCTATTGCTGTTTATTTTGCATATGATTCTAACCTACCATTTCCTGTTCCAGTATATTTGTGGTTTTCTTGAACCAATTGCTAAGGATTTCTCAAAGTAGTGTTGAATGAGATAGGTTGTTCTAGAGGAATTTAATAATATTAATAATCATCATCATTGACCGCATTACAACGGTAACAAGTACCAAGTGCTTAAGTTCTATACAACCATGCGATAGTAAAACATTCTAAAAGATTTGGCGAAGGGTAGGACTTAAATAGCTACGGATGCTATAAATGATTAGGCACAAACACACTGTTATTATGTGCCTACACCTCGAATCAAACGTGCATTCAAGCAAGTGTTGTGAACGAGTAGATTGACATCAGCACGACACCTTCTTTACAGCTTTCATTGGCACGCATCATAACAAGCTTCCCGCGTCACTTCACTTGATAACATGCTTGATTAATCAAAGACTCCAAGATGGGATCTACGACAAGACCGACACTGAACACGCTTTTGAGACATCACTATGGGTTAGAAGCCACTGCGAATTCGGATCTTTTCGACCACAACTTGGAGTTTAAAAGGGATACCATTTATGTGAACAGCTCATAAAACAATGAAGTGTGCAAAATTGAAACATTATGATTGCTGCACTGCTTCTTGAGTTGGGTTAAATAAAGGTGATCTCGATCCGGCAAACATTGAGCTAGAATCGCGATTGAGTGGCGAAAAAATACGCGGCATCTGTTTCGGATGCGATTTTGATAAAATGTGCCACTGTGGGGTCCGTGATGGAAATACACGCCAATCAGGATTATTAATTCAAGTCCATAGGTTTAACCGATTGTGTATGCGCATGTGGTGGAAGATGTTGGTTGTGTCAGTCTTGTCATCGTTTGTTGATTTTTTTGAATATACAGACAAAATACAAGTTTACGTAAACCTGCTTCATTTTCTCGGGTATATAAAGCAATATTTCATATTGTGGTTATCTCGGCATTGTTCCAAGTGACGCTGCCGTTTTATCTTTATTACAAAACACAACCCTGTCATTAGTACGACATGGTCACCACGTTGATTTGTCGCAATCTCATGGATGGAAAACTTTGGAACTGATTATGACCGAACACATGTAACGACATTGTGATAACGTTACACCGGTTCAGTATGACCCGTTTTGCAACCAGGCTCCGAAGGGCATCTCCCCAAATTGACACATGATTTACGCCAAGGTACCCACAGACAATTTCAGAAAATTTATTGATTACTTCAAGGTTATCGTCTTACCATAAAACTCAATTCAGAGGGACACAACTTTATTGTGTACCAACAATTGCAATGCTTGCCAGACCAGATGAATTGGCGATAGGTCATGTTTATTGCGATGGATACTGATGTGAGCTAACTTGTTGCCGAACAAATTAAACCATATTGACTATTTTTAGTCCTATTTATACTTTGTAGCCCTTTTCACAGTTATTTTCTGGTGATTTAATATCTCGAGTCACTAAACACGCATCAATTAATACGCAAGACCTCACATCCCCATCCCTTACACACCACAATCGGTTTCTGGCTGTTTGCCGCCATCAGGTTCAAATTGTAAGATCTCGATCCGTGAGCCTGAAAACTGTAGCGAAGCGCTAAACAAAGGTAGACGTGTATGCCACTGCTTGGCCAGAAATTACTTTGTGATTCTCTATTTGCACATCGTGGTTCTTTTAAGAATCCTATTCGACAGTCAGCAAATTAACTTTAAAACACTGATCGCATTATTGGCGCGCGATTGTTGATAACCATACGAGTTAGCAAATACGATAGAATGAGCCAATCAGTTCGGTCATTTTATTGTTATTACTTTCTCAAATGATCAATATACACTTGCAGCTTCATCGTGCATTTTCGTCCGTCGCCATCATGATGTTCGTGCAAACCAAGAACGAGTTTTCCAGTTTTATAAATTTTTCAGGAAACGGTATCCTT
>JACCGJ010000987.1:39591-88653 GCA_013407085.1 Atriophallophorus winterbourni
CAAGCCTGATCCAGGCAAAGTGCCGTACAGTCAATGACTGCACGTGGGCTAAGATACTGTCAGGTTGCCTAGGCCTAGACAGATACGAGGAAGAAAAAAAAACAAGAAATAGTAGTGAGATTCCATCCTGTTTAAGCATGCAGCTCACTACCAGTGGCCAATCAATTTAGCCGCACAACACATATATGCTGCACATCGTATAGGGTGCATCATTTGATCTGGCTCTCGGCTGTCCATCTTATTAAGCTCAGCGCCCATCATTGTATGTGTAGTTGTTAGCTGACTTAAAATTGGTCAGGTGAATACAATTCGAAGATGCTCCGTATTCGTGTCGACACTTTTCACCTGACGAAGCTTGTGTTCCAGAAGCGAAATGTTTTCGAACTCTGCTCTAACCGATTCTTTTCGTGAATGTAATTTTTGAGACACCGTCCATCTGGCAACATGTTCGTTTCGCACACCAAAGCATCCGGGAACCAGTGTACGAGACTTCACGCAAGCGTCAACGAGACGATATGCGTTTGTTTTCAAGTCTCTTTAAACGATGATAGCAACAACTAATTTCGTTTCGTAAAGATCATCCATTCTGATCATGGAACTTCTATCAGTAACACTTATTCCATCTTGGTCCACGCCATTTTGGTTTAATTACGAATCTTGCGTCATTTGTCCAGTGCTATGTCACATGTCTCTTCGTAGGCGTAAACCACGAATGAGCGCAACATTTCAAGATCTGAATGACAGAGACTTTGTGTTTGACCAACTGCATGCTATCGGTCTGGTGACATAAATGAGCGAAAGCAACAAGGAGCTTTGGCACCTAGCATTTTGTATCAGGTTAGAAGTTACGACAAGGCTTTCTATGCTATTTTATCAAGCGCATTTTCTTACTCCGATGCAACGTCCAGTAAACTTAACAACAACGAGCTGAGTCAGTTGATAAGTCATCGGTCTTGCTGTCCGTCTCATTGATAATGCGTCAGTCGGAATTGTAATGGCCGTGTTTAATCCCTGTTTGCTTATTGTGTGAGCCTTACCGGCGATGTAGCCTTGAATTATCCTTTACCGAAGCCGCACGCACTGTCTTTAATAATTTTTATAAAGTAAATTAGATATCGATCATTTATTGGTCAACAGTCAGATTTATACTTCGGGACAGCATTTATGTCCGTTAGCCTTACTTTTACACTTCAGTGCGAGTAGTACTTGCTCCACGCAATCTGCCACAATAAAAACAGGTCGATTTTAGTCTCTGATGTATGGCCTTGTTTCACAATGTCGGTTTGCACCTGAACATCATGGTTCATTCTACCTCGCTCCACATTTGTTTAAATGCATGTTTGATTCAGTCTATGTACCTCATCTCAGTGTATCTATGCCTAATGTGCAGGTTCAGTGGCTTTTAGGGCCTTCCCTATCTTTTTACCATTTTCAACATGTAATGGTTGTATGCCAGTTAAGCATTCGGTACGTGCTACCGATATAATGTTCTCCGTGTTGATGGTGGCCTTACCTATCACTAAGTTCAACCCAACCTGCGCTTGCAATTTCGTCAGCTGAAAGATTCTTGTCATTACAACATCGTTCCACACATTGTTTTGACAAAGGCTCATTTTTCTATGCGTCTCGAAATCATTGTGCTAGCTTTGATAATTGGAACTTCTTCTGTGAAAGTATAAAAGAATAATAAACAAATAAAG
The DNA here is from genome assembly GCA_013407085.1 of Atriophallophorus winterbourni. NCBI lineage: Eukaryota > Metazoa > Platyhelminthes > Trematoda > Plagiorchiida > Microphallidae > Atriophallophorus > Atriophallophorus winterbourni. The sequence continues at coordinate 41,292 of JACCGJ010000987.1, forward strand.
AATGTCCTTGAATGCATTCTCACTTAGCTCACCCGGCTTTTGTGCTTTTTTCTTCCACACACACACACACATACGAGGGTGTCTTTATTTTTATTTGTGCCATATGTTTTCCGCGTCACGCTTTTTTGAACCCGTGTATATTGTCATTGATACTTGGATTCGCTGTGCATTTTGTTCGCTTTCATTTTTATCAGGAACTGGCCCGTATCCACTTGTCGTTCACCGGTCGTCATTATGACGATTATTTCATCAACTTGATGGGGGGTTCAGCAAACGCGGGATTTGATTCTACCGGTGCAGCCAGTGGTGATCAGCGGCCGGCGTACCCTCAGCCCGACGTCACTCAAATGTTGCCATTCAAACCAAAGGCCTATCCGCGCACTGGAAGTCACCCAGTTGCTGGCGGTGAATTCCCGCCACCCCCGACAGCATCCGCTCTGCTTCGACTGCTCCCGCCTCCAGAATGCTTCCATGGTCCGTTTGTCGAAGTGGACAAATTTTTGGAACATTTCTTGGAGCTTGAAATACCCGACGGTAGGATGAGTTCACTTTCCGCAACTTTTTTTGTGTGTGCATCAGTTTTTACTCTTGTTGAGTCTGCTAGGGATGGTTTAACGCCCATCTTATTTGCAACCGTCTGGCGATATGAATGTTGCATCTATGTTTGAACAGTCTAGTAGCATCGTTTCTACTCCGTTTTACCTAGTAGCCGTATTTTTTACTTGCGGTTTTGTAATATATGGTGGCATTACAATGCTTCGATCCTGGATGAAGAATGTGTAAAACGTGATCGCGCACGTTATCCGACTGCTTTCCCCTTTTTTACACATGTTTCTGGATAATCACCAGTATTCATGGCACTATCGTTTGAGTAATATAGCCAGCCACTGGGTTTATCGGATTACGGTTTTTGATGTTGAAGTAATTATTGATGCGTTTTAACTCAGCAGCACTCAGCGTAAGTTAGAACTTGTTCAGTGGGATTGCGAAGGCCGTCGTGAAAAGTTTCGTCCCTAGGAGATGTTTATTTTCGGGTTTGTATTTCCCTTACCGGCTGATTGCAAAACAAGTTCACTGGCGATAATGCAGTTTTTTGCATGCCTCGTAACTTTTGGCGTTGCGCGTTGAGTGAAATGAAAAGGACTGGGGTGCAGAGGAAGAAGAATAAACAAGCTCTGCTCGAGAAATCGCAACATCAGCTCTAATTGTATGTTTAATAAAACGGTACATTGGTGATTATCTTGCTTGCTAGTGGTAGCTTTTGTGTTTGTTGATTTAATTTTTTGTCGCACTGTTGAACACTCCAGCTCTAAATGTGTACTTCATGATGTTGCACACGCCAATCCTCGGTCAACCACAAGCGACGTTGAGTCCTCGATGTCTACAACGCGGAATTTGTTCAGCCCTATTTTGATGGATTAATCTGCGTTCTGTTGCATACTCGCTAATTCACGGTCATCCTAGAGCCTACTGTCCATTCCGTTATAAAGTATGGCTTGTTTGGTTTCATCTTGCTTAACTTTAAGTCAGTCACGCCTATTCCAGTTTTTTTGTGCGACTATCTCCTCCTGGAGGATGAATCGGCTTCAATGAAGGGTCTTGGGAATTTGGGTACAAAGCGGCGTCTCCAACACCACTCGGCGTCAGCTTCTTTAGCATTTGCACAACCAAGTACGACCTGCAAGGCAGCAGGGAGTTGCCAGAACGAGGTGGTGCACCAACTAACCGTCTTCGAGACTCTACTCCAGATTTTTCATCAGGGTTTTTTCCCGAAGCCTTTCCCGCGATCGGGTATCCCGCAAGGCAGCGGAGGTTTAAAATCAGGGTTTTCCTTCCCTTAGATGAAATGCCCTCCCAGGCTAACGAGCTCCATCTGCCCGTCACTCGTCGCCAGTCACTCGTCCTCGCTCCTTCTCCTGTTGGTAGAAGCAGTTCCGCCGGGATCGGGGAGCCACTCGTGCAGGCCAGAAGCTGGACTTGGTTGTCAGAGGCTATTTGAGACGCACGCCACATGGGAGCATTTTATAGGCAGTGAAAGCTTATCCCCATTGCCACCCCAGGCTATGACAACCTCTTCCAGCACTGTCGGTTCGATAATGCGATTGCGATTTTTCGTGTTGACAGTCTTTCGAGCATTTAATTTTGGCTGGTTTGCATTCACCAGTTTATTAGGTGATTAATTGTCTCCGTTTGTAAACTCGGTGCGCCCGCAACCGAACCTAGAAACACGAATTTAAAACATTCAGCTCGCTGGTGTGCACAGCTGTCTGTGCTGTACTATTGTTGGCCCAGCCCGTGTGGTCAGAGAAAACGCAACCGTCACTGAACTCGTGTATTGACCGAATGCAAACAGTATCACAATTGAGCAAATGTGTGAATATCACAGTGGATAAAAATCACAATTGGAACTCACCATCGATCTTGATTGGTCGATGAATCGATAGTTCGTTCACTGTCTATACGACAGGGGGTGCCCTCCTAAAAGTGATATTTCGTTGACGCTATGAACTGACCGAGGTTTCGTAACGTAGCGTAACTCTGTTACATTTATTCCCCACCAGATTACATGGATATTGTGAATGCCGAATCGGAGGAACTGAGCAACAGTATCGATCCGGGAACTGCCCTCTCGATTGAATTGGCCAGTACAGCGGGCTCCACCGCTTCGATCTTGCTCGCGGCGAGAAAACGGCGCCAACAATTGTCTCTCGATTCGGATACCAATCAAGCGAGTGCCGCAAAAGCTCGCAAACGCCCCACGCTGAACGCTTTTGGTGATTCCGAAGATGAAGCGGATGATGATGATGAAGATGATGACGACAATGAAGATGAACGAGCTGCTGCGTTGCTAGGCGGTGGATCGTCGGACTTTTCTCGTGGGGTGTATACCGGACCCCTTGATTTGTACAGAATTCGGCAGATACAGCGTGCGAAATGACATGGAATTAACACTGTTTATATTTGCCTCGAAAATAAAGCACATTGAATTTCATTATACCAAGTGATTGACCACAATGAATGCCCCTCTCTCATCAAGGTTTTCAGCTAATTGTTCCATGATTTGAAAGTATTTTAAAGGGTCATCATCATCATGAAGCACACTTCTTACACCATGAAGGTCCCTAGGAAAATAAATCAGGGAAAGTAGATAAGCAAACAAGTTCAAAGCCTGTCCGAAGTTTGACGGTATAACACTTTCAAGATCCAAAAATTATCGGGCATTCCATCTCTACAGGCAGTTCCAGACTCGCGATCAATTAAATGGAATGCCACTCGGATTTCTAGGAGTACCGCGATAGTTGGACTACTTTACGCCAGGCCTTGCTACAGTAAGTGACTAGTAGTTTATGTACATGCCATCAACCGGTACAAAACTAATCTTTCCGATCAGTGAAACAAGATGGAAACCAGAATTTTAGGAGCCACTGTAATAAGATTGATACCCCGAGGGCTGTCTCAATAATCACGTTGTCTTTTTTAAATTAGGAGGGATCGCTGACATTCTGCGAATAGAGATCGAAGTTTGCAAATAAATCACAAAAGCTCACCATGAACAATACCGTATTAAGCCATCAGGAGCCGATATCCTAGAGCTCTTATTATTAGGGTGGGGAAAGTGACTCTCTGGTTGAGTTGGAGGCTCCAGATAATTCATTTTCGGTATAATCCAACTCAGTGGGTGCAAAGGAACATTAAAGTGTACCTCAAATTCTAACGTTTGATTTTTGCGCATGTGTATCTTCTAACTGGCGATATATCTACTTCTCGTATCTCCTAATTGATGCATAACCGCCGCTTACATTAGCTCTGATGAGTTAGAACTGTTCTGAAATTGCCTACAACCACCGCATATTCCGCATTCATAGCTTTACAACTCGACTAACCTTTCCGATCGGAACTCAAATTGGCAAAAAATTATGCTTAATAAGCATTTGCTCATCGATATTATCCTTTAGAATCCCAGGAAAATGAAAGATCTAGGTGGTTTGATTGTCCCTAAGAATCGGAGGTTACTGAGCCCGATCAAATTTAGCTGCCCCTCTGAATCGCATTGAGTACTTGTCACAGCTTAACATATGATCCGAACTTAGCAAGTGCCTCATTATAAGCGGCATGCTTGCACACTCGCATGTCACGTGTAACTGATAGCTGTACAGTCATTTTTGTGAACAAGGCTGCTGACGGAGATTTCATGTAAAATTGTGACGCTTCGAACGGCGAAATTCAGTGCTGCCAAGATAAAGCTCAACAGTCGTTCACCCATGTCGTTACGATGACAATCGAGCTCTACAATCAGATAATGTTATTTTGAAGATAGAGACCTACTCTCACATTCATGTATCCAGTTAAGATAACCATGTCACTCCTTGATGCGAATCAATTGCTTTTTTGTCATTTCCAAAAAGAACTTTGGACTTGTTAGCGCTGCAATTAAATTGTGCGTATGCATCAACCACAGTTTGCGGGATTTATTACGCATTTTTGTACGAACCCTGTAGTCCCTGCACACCGATGGCTGTCGACTTCGATCCAGTCTAACAGTGCGACCTCATCTCCGTCACTCAAGACAATTTCGACATCAGATTGACACCATCATCACTTGATTGACGTAAATAGTTTGGCTTAAGTAAGTTTGAAGTATTAAACAAATGCGCAGCAGAACACAGTTATGCACGCGTGTTGCCGACACAATTTACATGGATATTGTTCTTACGTTTACGACTCAAGGCTAGCTGTTCTCTCATGTTAGAGAAAGTCCGTAAAATGATACCAGTAATTTGAACGGTACGCGTGGATGGAAAATTGCATTGGTAACACTAGGTAAAGGCGACATATTAAGAGCTGTTAGATTTGGGGGCCTTGTTAGAAACGTTTATGTGCGCGATACTACCCGGGTCGAAAGGCCCTTGCCTTAAAAGCCATACTCGTAGGCAGTCAGTTGAAACTTAGTTTGTCAAACCTTCATCCGTCAAACATCCTAGTAGTACGAGACAATTTAGGCGCATAAAACCCGGCACCTGTATAGATTAATGATTCATGAAATAACAAAGACCATCGCACAACCGATCACTGATAAGTCTCTCCAATGTTTTACATAAAACACTAGTCAAGCTTACCGGTCGAAAATTCTTAACTACGTTTACGCAACCTCCCTTTGGAATGATTACGACAATGGCTTTCTTCCAGCCATCTAGTAGGATGCCTTTGCAAAGCGATTCGTTGTATAACTCACATAGAGGCTCTGCTAGTAGTTTAAATATTTCCTTTAAAATTCTAGGATGCACATTGTGAGGTCCAAGGGATTTATTTCTGTCTAGATTCTTTAGGATACGAGCGACATCATTCGTGCAAAATACTACTTCGCTTAGTGAGGCAACCATTTCCGTACTAAGAGTTGGGACTGAGTGAATCGTATCCTCGCCATCAATTCTATGTACCCTTTGAAAATAATCCAGCAAAGCTGCTGCCTTTTTGGAGTCCGAATTGGTTTTCTCGCCATTGTTTAATATTAGGGTACCTATGTGCTCCCTTGTCTTACCCTTAGACTGAACAGAACTAAAATACTTATCAGGGTTTTTTTTAGCAGAGTTCGCCAGTTAAGTTCCGTATCTCCGCCAAAACTTCCGTTGTAGCTTTACTGCGTTGTTTCTCGTAGCCTTATATCACGACCAATTTCTATAGGTTGCTAAGGCTGTATATTTCCGCCAGTGTTTTTCGCGCCTAATAATGTTGCGTCGCACCGCAGGAGTCAACCAAGGTGGCTTGTTCTTTAGCCGTGCAGGTCGAAAAGGACAATAAAGATCATGAAGACTTAAAATAGTGCGCCTAATAACTGACCATTTACTTTCGATGTCATTGGTTTCAGAGAACCAGTCACATCATGAAGCGGGAAGCCGTACGGTATTCCAGTCAACTCGATGTAGATTACGCCTGTATTTGACTGGTGGCTTCTGAAAACAGAGAATTGCCTGTAATATTAAGGTGACATGGTCACTTTTCCCCAAAGGTGAGTCTTGAAAGAGGTTTTGGACATCTTTATGACCTTTAGAAAAAAGTAGGTCCAGTGTAGATGGTGAATGTCCATCTCTGTACCTAGTTTTCTCACTTACGTGCATATGAAGCGCAATGTCGGGTGCATCCAATCGAGATATACCTGGGAAATTCTATCAGAGGTCGTCTGAGTGTCCCAGTCAATACCCGGTAGGTTGTAGTCACCTATTAAATAGACTCGTGGGGCAGTTCTGAGCAACCTGGTAAGACGTTCCTCAAGTTCCTGGTCCTCCTCCTTAGAAGCGCCGAGTGCCTTGTATAAGCAGCTTAACGCAAAAGAGAGCTTACCGTCAGTGAAGATGGTCGAGACCAGCTGAATGCCAAAGGTAGCCATTTTGATGCCAGAGTCTTGATATTTAATACCATGCTGTAGTAGTTTTATAACTCCTCTCCCGCGTCTACCATCTGGTCTATCTGATCTGATGGCTGTATATGTCGAAAGATGATCAACTGGAATAATGTCTGTATCTTGAAGCTAGGTCTCTGATATTCCTAGTATCCTAGATTTACTTTTGGAGGCTTCCTGCATTGATTCCTGCCATTGACTACGCACGCTGCAAGTATTTGTGTGTAGTATGCTCACAGCATTTCGATGTACCCCGCCTAATTTCGGAGAACCCTCGGGCTCCTAACCCGAGTTATTACCAAGTTTTTTGGTATGTCCAAATTAGTGCTGTGTGGAGAATCTACGTCGCTGGAAGTTTGTGGCGTAGAGGCCCTTAATGCAGCAGCATTGAGCGCATACGAAGCGAAGCTTTCGTTTGCTGCATCACAACTTAGCCAAGATTCGTCCCCTATATTTTCTACCAGCACTTCAGCATTCTTGATTGAAATATCCGCTGTTGCGGAGTTATTCCATCGGCGTAATCTGGGTTACACTTCTGTTTTCCTACGTTGCTACTCGAACGCTGGAACGCAAAATAATTTGATGAAACTAGGCGGCTATCTGGCACTAATCTATACAATCTATTTGTATTGGTATGTATTTGGTGGCTTTTGGAAAGAAACAGGTCTCTGTCTCTCTGGTTTCTGAATTCGACCAAGATTGGCCTTGCCTGGTTTCCTTTCTTGCACAGACCGATTCTATGTGCCCGAACTATCTGGAGATTCGGCTTAAGGGCTGCTAGACGCAATAAATTGTGCACGCATTGGCGATCAATACTGCGTCGTGATTCAGCATCGTGTATAAAAGGCTCTTGCTCGTTTTGGATCAGAATATTTCTGGTCCTAGTTTTCAAACTTTTCTCAGGAAAAGCGCCTTTTTGCAACGCTCGCAATTCGCTGCAGATTAAAGCTAATTGATAGTTAATTGTCGCTAAATTGCCGAGACGCGGCTCGGTTTTCTTACTTTTTGCTAAGCGCGGTATCTTTAGGTTGGTTGGCTCCTCTTCTTACGCTGACTAACAACTTTGTTTTCAGTTTTTCCCCGATTTCCTTCCGCAGATTTTCGTACACCCCGCCGGCGTATGCAAGATTGGTTTGGGCGAGGCCGCAAATTGCGCGTAAGAACTTTGGGTTAGTTCCTGCAGTGTTGCGAGTAACTGGGATACTTGTTTACGATAAGCTTCCCTTGCATCTTCTTTGCATTCCATGCAGACTCATTCGAACCATTTATTGGCTACATACACAGTGTAATGGCCCTTTGGTATACTAGAGCACTTTTGGTGCGCCCAGCGCCGGCATGTACAATACTCGATACCTTTGGCTACATGCTTACCACAACCAGCCTTTAAGCATGGAAAAGTAATGTTAGCCATGGTGTAGATATATGAAATAAATATTCATATTTTAGTAATGCACGTAAAATAGATGGAAATTTCACAGAATCGGGAATAATTCGTAGTATTTAATCAGAGCGTGGGAAATACAACCAAGTTAAAATTAATTTCATTGAATCAACAGCAATGTCGTTGAAGCAGCGCGAGGCAGATATATGTATAAAATAAAATGGTCTAGCTGAAGCTCAACTATTAAAGATCTACCTATAATATATTAGATCGAAGATTTGACAAAAACCTATAAAAATTGCAACTATAATAACTATGCGCTTTTCAAATATAATGTTTTAAATTTCCGATTTTTCGGTATCAGTATAAGTATCATGGATATATTCGACTTAGTCGAAACTATTGACTAGTTTCATTTGGAGCTGTGCGTGAAAATATGCACCTCTACCAGGATTACATAAGCCAGTGGGCTTATGTAACTAAGAATGAAAGTTGGAAGTTGTCACATCAGCTGAAAGTGTAAGAGTTATTACATATTGCGTGTACATTGGATTGAAAAGATGAAGGAGAGTAGACAATTTCAATGCGAATGAAAAACAGATTAGAAGACCATTCGCAAGCATTTCCTCACAACACAATCCTCAACTGTTTCCGTGCTGTTTGCACACTTCAGATAGAAACACAACGATCCGTATTCATGCAAGCTCTTTAAACAATGGAATAATGATAAACAACTTGCGTTTGTATGTAATTGTTCAATAATGTTGGCAAGTTCAAAGTGTTCAATCACATTTGTCTGAAGACATGTAGATAGGCTAAAATTCATAACTGTGAACAATAATGTTTATTTTCATGCTTCTCCGTCACACTCACCCTAGACTCACTTGCAGTGTATGCACTCTTTATGTAGGGGCGGTGCAATTAGAATCCACATGAGATTGAAACAGTAAACAATGATAAACAGTTTGTGGTTGTAAGCTACTCTCGGATAAGTTTGGCATGACAGCACAACCGATCGACGGGCTTGTCTAATGAAAAAGCATGCAAATGATCATTTTGATCACGATCATGGGTTTTACCTAATTTACATTTGCATCGGCACAAGTAAATGAACAGGTTTGCCTGCCAACCTTATCTAAAATATGATTACAAGCTCAACATGTTTACAACTGCTTGTGGATTCTGATCGTGCAGTCCCATCATGAAGCGTGCAAATATAACATAACTCTTCGTCGGTTGTGTGATGGAAATATGTACAAAACAGCATTTTTTCACGGTCGTGGGTTTTACCAAATCTACGTGTGTATCGGAACACATGAATGAACATGCTGGTCATGCAAACCTTATATAACAGTCACTCAAATGCGAAACTTGTTTCAAAAAGAAATGTGTTTCCTGTGTTTCAAATAACTTTACACGAAGTTTTTGGTTTTTCGAAAAGGAAAATTGTGGAATTGATTGCAACTGGTAGCGTTTTGAAAAGAGCATTTGCTACAGTTCGCTTACCCCATGTTTGAATTCATTTACTGGAGCTACCCAGATTATTTTTTGGGAAGTGATTTCCACGTGTTTACAACAAAAATGATGAAGGAGGGCATCGTTTAATCTAGCATAGTTAGCTGCTCATTTAGCTTGAGAATCTGACCTCAAGCATTCACTAAATGGTAGAAAAAAGTCATCAAATTCAAGACATCTTAATCTCGTAACAACTTAAAAGTTTCAAACATATCGCATTGAGCTGCCTACACTCAATAGAGAAAAATCTCTAATAATGGAAGAAGATTTTCGTAGTTAATACACACCAACAACTCGATCAACCCGGGAGACAGATAATGTTACACATTATAGCATCACATATTCCTTCTGATAATATAGCATTCAAGCTTGAATATATTACCATAGATGCAGGATACTATTGCTGCGTATTGAAGTAACAGAACTCAGCTTTCCCTCATGCGAAGGATGAGTAGAGCTAACCCTTTCTCTCTTCCCTCTTTGAAAAATCGTTTCATATTGGACATCCCACTAGAACTTCTCGGGAAATAAGATACGTAAGTCCATAATAGATTATACACATAGAAACTCCGTGTTGGCAGAGGGCTTAGAGACAACCATACTGCCTGCCAGTTTGTTATCTATCCTAAGATGAAGGTCCCGCATATCGACCGGTTTCGTCACAGCTTCTACGACTTTTATCAGGTCAGAGCAAAATGACCTACAATTTTTATATCATCCGCAAAAATATCACAGAATAGAGCGACTGGTTTGCTATATTATCAATGAAGAAACAGCTCTATTACTAACCATTAAAAAACCCAACTTGCGCGCATGTGGATTATGTATCATCCACCCAGACGGTGATTATTTTCTCTCGAGAAAGTCAACTATATTTATATTTTTAATTACTACTAATGTCTATTTTGGAATTTAATGAGTTTATATAAGTCGTCTATATACATAAGGGCGACTAATGTGCTAATATATACTTTAGTTGTTATTATTATATGATTAAATATTAATGACCTTGGTGTTTGACCTACAAAACAGAGCTGTGTACAACATGTTTGCACTGACCTTTCTAGTTCTCATATTTCTGGGCAAGAATTTGCAATCCCATGCTGAAGTCTTTGAGGATATCACACTAGATGGCTGTGGAACAATCAAAGGTTGTATCAGTCCATCAATTTGTATCGAATCTTCCTGTTCTTTTGTTGCAACATGGAAATTGGTCTCACACAATTCAATTGATTATGTCGAATTCGAGTTAATGGGAAGATTGAAAAAAGCTAACGGATTCATAAGCCTCGCTTTTTCCAAAGATAGAAAAATCGTAAGTTCATAAGATGTTTCGTTAATACTTTAAAATTTTTTTAACATTCATTTTGGTTTTATATTTCCTCCTCTTGTCTTCTTCTTATTCTTCTTCATCTTCTTCTGGTTCGTAAACAAAAAGGATAAATGCTGTTCAAATATATTCTTATAAGTCTGATAAGTCTGCAGCGGTTGAGTTCTTAAGATTGGAACACGATATTAATTTGTATGATGTAATGCTCCATTTTTATTTGGTGCTTGTGCTGCATAGAACCATAGCTTGTATTGCAACTGTAAATTTTCGCTTTAGAAACTTAAATCGGGTTGTAACGCACATAAAACCAAATTTATAGCCTGATCTAAGCATTTGTTCATGAATGATCCCGAACTATGATGAGCATCTATAGGGTGTTTTGTCAGCACCATTGGCATATTTTAGATGCAAACCAGCTTAGTTTGTTTCTTGATTTCATTAACATATAGTTTTATAATTTGGTTCTATTAAATGATAGGGAGTATCCTACTTGCTTTTTTGAAAACGATCAAAGCGAATTGTATTTCACTAGTTTACATGTTGTGATCAGTTATTTAATTGTAGACTCCTTGTAAGAGTCAAATGGTCCGTTCCTGACCGTAAGCCCAATTAAGGAATAAGGTTAATTTCGTTTGAATACATTCATCAGTTTCCAATCCTGCTTGCAGCATCAGATTGTGCGGAATAGCTTGGTTTGACTAAAGATTTTCGAATAAACACGTTACAAAATATTATGATTATTACCTGCAAATATAACCTGTGTGAATTTACAAACGTTAGCCAGGCGAATTACCCAATATACAGAGACAGCACATGGGCTGGGATAATTTCAGGCTGTCTACATCTATGCAGACAATAGGCTAGATAATGCTAGTGGGAGGTCATCGATGCAGCAATATGCAACTACCCTGCATTTAAAAATTTATTTGGTAATTCATAAGATTGAAATTCGCATATCATGGCAATAAAATATACATGGTAAAAGTCACTAGAATCCCAATTTTTTTGAAGATTTGCTCTTAACAATTGTTAATATTGTGCTTTGTTATTTATGGTCAGATGGACTAAACTGATTAAACGTTTAATGTTTGTTTAGTCGAAGATAAAGTAGGCCAATACAATCGCTGTGTTTTTTCGGTGATTGAAACATGAGATTAATCAATAAATTTTATTCGTGCAAACTGATTACATCGCTACCCGCCATTAGCTTATAAATTACACGGATGTGCAATCGTGTAGCATTTCTGTGCTGTGTGGCTAACATCTCGCTAAATTGATTGTCCAACGGTAGTGAGCTGCAGGCTGAAACACGCTGGAGTCTCACTACCATTTCTATTTCTATTTCCCCCCTCGTATCTGTCTAGGCCTGGGCAACCTGACAGTATCTTAGCCCACATGCAGTCTCTGACTGTGCGGCACTTTGCCTGGATCAGGCTTGTGCTTTCATACCATACCATAATAAATTACAAACCAAAATGTCACCCTTTCTGAAAAATCTATCTGTGTCGTTTTACAAATCTTTATTACGTGTCCAAGTCACAAACTCAAGTCCCAATATATTGCTGCACAGACGTTTTACTATCAAGTTTCAAGTTTATAAATAAATAATCCATAATCGAAGTAATAATAATCTTTGTTCGTGCTTGCAGTGCATTGCAGATGCAGCTTCATATTTATCCTGAAATTTCGACAACAATCCAGATATTATAGGACTATGTAGATTGCTGCTTTGAAATATAGATGCCTGCAAGAGGGTGTTAGGACAAAGAGGCCAGCGACTGAGAGAAGTTCTGATGTTTGCTCGTTTGTGATGGCTGTCACATGTTTTAAGAATGCCTCATCACCGTTTACCATATCGCGCCGTATTCGCAGAGCCTGGTAAAAGCTGGGAGAAACAATCGGGTGGCCAGTCCATGACGTGGCGCGTTTAGATAAAGATACTCACCGTAACGCTAGACACAGTAGGGCGTATTCGCTTGCTTGGGTGGGGTCCAAAAGATCCACTCGAGGGTTTGTTGGAAACTCTACTAGATATGGCTGCATATTCCACTTGCCCGCTTTCCTTTTTTACGTGCTTCATGTTGCTTGACACTTTGTCTGGGTTCAGACCTGTGCTTCATGATGATGATGATGTTTTTAAGAAAATTGCGGGCAGGTCTTAATATGCTGCTTTGTGTATGGGATAAACATCAAGAAACGATGGATTTGAATAAAATTCTTATCACAAAGGTATCCCAAATATTTATCAGCCGAGTTCCGGTCCGTAATCCGAATAATCCCTGGTAAATACACATGACATTTCGTGCCAAAGTACATTAGGTACAAGGTAAATTTCAGTTACGCATTTGACTTTAAACAAGGGGTTGGACCGTTAGTGTTACTCAAATGAAATCGGGGACCGCCGTTGTCATCTGAACTAGCTAATCCAACGTATCTGTACTACATGAAGTGTGCAGATGGACATCACTAGGTTTATTTTAAGCATTCAAAATTCATGCCTATAGAGACAAAACACAATTTCTTAATTTGTTCAATTTTTGATTCATGGCTAAAGGGAAATACACTAAGCTAACTATCGATAATATAAGGATGAGCAAAGGAACACGGATTTTCTTTTGCTTCTGACACCGAGGCCTTAAGATTTATAGCAATTGTTGACATTTAACACTCATTGAGATCTCTACAGTTGCCATTGATTACCCTTATACTATCATAATCACCTCCAGGGAGAACAATGTTTCAGCCAGGGAAAAGCCGAGCAGCACAAAGCAGGAAATATATAAAATAAAACAGACGAAAAGAAAAAGGTCTAGTGAAATATGAAAAATACGTGTTAATTGCAGCTTGTTTTTTGGTACTTATTTAGCATGCGACCTTATTTTAAAAAAAGTACGATACAGTTTTATAGGATGAAAATATAACACACACAAAACTATAATAGTGTCACTGACTCCAGTTTGCAACCAGATTGTGTAAGTTTTCTAACCAACTACGCCACGGTGAGCTTTATCCCTGCGCGCCTCGTCATTAACTGGCCACTCAGTTTTCCTTTCAACCTCCTACAGGTTCATTGATTAGGTCTAGGCATTGTAAGGATTGACGAAGCATTCTTAAAACATGTCCCAACCATGGCAAAAAAGCTAGCATAAGCGTTTCTGTAATCCGATGCTACTTCGCCCTAGCTCTCGGACATAGATCTATATGAATAACACGATGCTAACACTGTAGCGATCAATCCTACGCTATCACTATTGAAGTTGAAAAGAATAATATCACCAATTTGGATGTTGACATTATTCATTTCCGCTGAAACAATAATGAGTTTCAAACTGCTCTGCTTTTATTTTTTTCAAACGAATTACCGAACTCTCGTGGATATTTTCATTTTGTTCACCATCTCAATTGGATAGATTTTCTGATTCCTTACAACTTTTCTTTGGAATGACAAAATTGCATTCCACAAAATTAAATCAGCTAAATTAGCAAAAAAATCTCTGCTCGAATATTAGGATCTAGAATTTTTACTCTAATTCAATTTCCACCATATCGAACGCTCACATATAAATTGTGCCAGATTGCTTATTCAATAGTTGATTATAATTTGTATTTTTATTTCAAGTCATGATCCGCACATGGTTATTTGACAGCATCAATATGTTATAGATTTGATCTGGTTTTTGATGATGATGATTATTATTATCGTATTATAAAGATATCTATACAGGCCAACAACCGCACTGATGCACATCCGCGTATAAATAAAACTTGAATAAGTGATCTTTTCAATCACTAATATGATTATTTTCCTTGATTATCCGTATGAAAATGATAGTTAATTAAATCCTAGAATGATATAAATAGTTCTATCTTGCTCGCTAGTGATCAATGAATGAAGCCTTATCAATGGATTTATGAATCAACAAAGAGCATTTGAACAACTATCAACAATATCTATCTATCTATCTATCTATCTATCTATCTATCTATCTATCTATCTATCTATCTATCTATCTATCTATCTATCTATCTATCTATCTATCTATCTATCTATCTATCTATCTATCTATCTATCTCTCTATCTTTCTATCAATCTATCTATTCATCCATGCATGCTCAGTGATTTGTTCTTTCGTCTTCTCGCAAAATTTGTTTGCCAGATTCCAATATTATGCTGCAAATTTCCTTACTATTGCTGTAAACTTCCGTTACCGAATCAAAAGTATTCTCGACGTAATTCAATGAGGCCAATCGTGTCATGTTCATCAAAATAATTTTGCTTGCCTTCCAATATGATTTCGATTTTTAAATCAAACAGTTTAGAAATAGTAAACACATTTTGATATTGTAAGCTTTCGTTTGATATACCTGATATAATCAACCTGTTCAATCACGTGTACCCACATATGTGGACTGGATAAACCCGTGGGCTTGTACAAATAATCCGTATTTGCATTCGTTTTCATTACACACAAGCCACGACCGGTTTCGTATTGTTTGCACCCATCAGGTATGTACACTACGATCATGGTCCGCATTCTATGAAACGATGGAGGAATGGTAAACAAGGTACGATCCTGTAAGCCACTGTATGATAAGGCTCTTCTGCTCAAACTGTTCAATCATATGTGGCCACACACATTTAGCTGCGTTGAACACGCGCTCCCACGTGTAATCGTTCACCTTTTCCTGCAACGTGTTTAGAATTCAAGGTATTGTGGTGCTCACATCCCCATCCCTTACACACCACTACCGGTTTCTGGCTGTTTGCCGTCATCAGGTGGAGACAGTCAGATCAGGTTCAGTGTTTAAAATTCATTTAAATGAATAAATTCTTTTTTTTACTTCTTCTCATTCCTCACAAGCTATAATGGCGTTGTTTATACAGAAATCTCTTTTTTCAGCTCACCATACAAAATAATCAAGGTAGAACAGTGATACTCGTTTTGTTAGGATGTTTCCCACATTTTTAAACTTGTGCTTCTTTCATAATCCTTTTGCAAATTTGTTGTAATTCATGGAAACCTTCCAAGGAAATTCACTTCGCTCGTATGATTTACAAGTTTCATTACGAAACCAAGCCGCCTAATTTGCTGAGAATATCTTCAGCTTTGCCGGAATGACAGTCTTCATCTGTCTACTTGGATACTGTTATTCCGTGTTTCCACTTAAAGCCGCTTGCTGCTGAATGCCTATTTCCCTCTGCTGCTGACTTCATTCTTGTCTTGAGTCACACCAAAACATAGAGCGTGTACGGTACACTGTGATAAAGTATCATGGCAATGTACTTCTGATACCATCAGCACCACGTATTTATACTTGTCCGCTGATTGACGATCTGAAGTGGCATTTTGAGATTAAACATTCTACTTTAAGCGTCAGATGATTTTCCGAGCAACTAGCATGAGACTTACTCAATTGTGCAAGGTCGGACTCGTTTGGTACAATCTAAGAAACTAGGAAATAATACTGTGGATTTTAATATACATCGAACTTTTATCTCGAGTACATCGCGTTGAAAATTTTTGGCTACGCCCAGCGAGAGGTTTTTTTAGAATCGACCATCCTTATAGATTTATACAGATTGTAGAGCACGTGTTACTATTACTCGATTCCGAAATCATTCGGGTTCATCTTTGATGATCTTCCCACTAGTCTATTGTAACACATTCGTGGGAACACCGATGCTTCAGCTATTAGCTGCACTTCGTTATGCATTCGAATTAGTCAATCAGTTTCTTTTTCGCCTGTTTCCATGCACACATTTAGCATTCTTTTTCTCTATCGCTCGTCTAAAACTATTTGCATGTGATGTTGACGCGCCCCTGGCTTGGCAACTTGTAAATAAATATCGATTGATCCAACCGGTATTCAACCAGAAATGATAATCTGCTTGAAGTGCCGCTAGGGTGATATAGCTTACCTAGCTCATCTCGGGTTCTTGTTTTACTCAGATCTATAGATTACCAAGAAATCGTTTATCCTGACTGAATTTGTTCTACTATCCAACACGCTATTTGCAGTTTAGCCAGGAGAATTAAGGATTAGATGTGAGTGATTTGGTCACCGAGAGTATTCTGATTGCAATTATTCATGATCCAACTTCCCTTTCTTCATGCAACAACCATCCTGTTCACTTTGTAATATTTGAGACTCAGGTTTCATAGTATAATATCAATTCCCACCTTTCCTTCCTGTGTGCGATCACATGCATACATTATTGAAACCCCCGTATTTTTTCTCTTTCTACAGGGAGATGACGGGGTTGTTGGATGCTACCACCACGCTGCCAGCGGTATGGTGCGAGCCGAAGCGGCTTATAACACAGAGGATGGCAGGCACACTCTTTTCTACACTGGTTCAGACCCGGTACGTGAAATTCACATTTTGTTTCATTACATGGAACTTTAAAATAAATGCGGCGTTCGAATGTAACTGTTTCGTATCCAATCTTTATTATAGTTTTAGACATTTAAAAATGTAATTGGTACTCTGTTCACAGAAATATAATTGCGTCATTCTCAACATTCATTAGCAGATCATGTGTTTCTACGATGAAGCTTAACGTACACTCGTAAGCAAAGTTAGAATTTGAAGACACCTTCAAAGAGGGTTCATCCGGTGGTTTACCACTCTTACTGTCTCCACTTGATGCCGGCAGGCATTTAGAAACCGATTGTTGTATTGAGGAATGTGAGCACCACGATACATACTCTCGTACTGAAATAATTTCGAAAAAACGATTTCGCTATATTCGGGCACTATCTATCTCTTTACGCTCAATTAGTTGCTCCATTTTCACGCACACATTGCTTACAACTCTGTCGATATTTACTAGATTAATATTTATACGTGTCTAATGTTATTCTCATTATCAACCACCGAATATGTAAACTACTATAATTATTATTACGAATAATGTGCAACATTTTTATCAATCTCCAACAACCCGGCCCAATTACTGACGAGAATACCGGTTACGTAAGTTAAATTCGCATTTATTTTATGCTAACAGCTGGTAAGACTCATCTTTATCGAACGTGTCTTTTTTCAATTTTGGGTTCTTTCATTTCATCACGCCCATTTATGTGCGCAAGAGATTGCCGTTCGAGAATGATGCACCCGGCTTCTCTAGGAATCGATTGATTCAGCACTTTGTTTGTTCGGAATTCGTTTCGTATCACCTGTGCACCGGTACTGGACTTTAGTTGGGCACATCCCCAGGTCACGTGACGTGCGGTACACCCCGCAAAATTTCCCACAAGCGCATCTAAGCGTTGGATTCCCGCCAAAAATGAACCACGCGAGCGTCGATCGAACGCCGAGACAGCCGTGGGGTTGAATTGTGTCCTCCTTTGCGTGAAACTTGAACTTGGCTTTGGTATTAAGCCCTTAGAATAATATATTACGGTGCTCACATCCTCACTACTGACTTCTAGGCTTCTTTACAAATTTTCTTTTCAATAAAATTTCTGAGAGATTTTAATCAATTTCGCGTTTTGTCCGGCTAGAAAAACGGTAATGTATATATATGTGATGACTTTTCGACAGTCGCAGATTCAATCTGCGCATTTTTAGGTCTATTTTTATAATACTTTATTTTACTGCCTTTTGGAGTTAATTGCGGAGGTAGGCATGTAGTAAATATGCGGAGACGTAATCCCATATGTCCTATCTTCGTTCTGTCTACTACTTTGACGCATCATTGCCCAAATACTTCAACGTAGATGTTACTTTTGTCTCTATATTGTCGTGGCAAGGAAGCACTTGCAGTAAAAGCAACAGCTGGTCCTCCATTTTCAAGTCCCCGCTGTTTATCTCAGCGTATTTTCGATGTCGATACTCCATTTCACTGTCGTGGTTCTTAACACGGGAAGCAGCGGAGATTGAATAAAGCTTTGACTAGACTCGTGCTGAACTTAACACTTGGTGATTTTTGAATGTTTTTATAGATATCTAGGCCTCATTAGACAGCGACCGCTTGCCCAAGCTAAAAATGAGGCGCCATGCTGCGGTCAGCTATCGTGATTAGATCTACAAGGATTGTGAACTAACCGCGACGTAGACTGTATTTTGTCCGCACCAGCCGAATGCGATGCCATCAGAAAGAGACTAGCCCTATATCTCTGATCCTATAATGTCGAGTAAATGCTTTCCGGATTTCTCGCAATTAACAACGAACTGAAAAACCTTGAAGTTCACGTTGCTGCAAAGTAACAGATGCGAAAGACAAAATGTTTACATATTCTATTAAAAGGCCGGGAAATCTAAAGAGTCTCTGTTACTTAGATTTGCGAGAGAAGTTCTTACTTCCTGACCTGGTGTGAAATATGACATCATGGTGTGCTTCACTTATCCATTCCATATCGGCCTCAAACGTAAGACGCGAACAAAAAATCCCTCTGTACTAACGATAGATGCATTCAACTCACTTGTAAAGAGGGCGCAACCAAACCGATTCAAATTTGGCCGACGTTCAAGGCTAGTTATGGTCAGGAAATACCGTGCCTCCTCTTTAAACTGTTTATCACTGAAACGACTGAGTCACGTTTTGTCGTAAGCCTAATTGTGCTAAGGAAATACATAACAAATAATGCCAATGGATAATGGTTTTGATGCCCGTACAAGTGGCAAGATAAATATTCAGCAGAACACATCAGTAGTCCATCTGGGGACAGCATATTCGTGACTGTCTTCCATTTTTTGTATTCGTTTCAGGAACTTATAATTACAGAAGGTGATCGCCTTGGCGGTTCGTTTTACGATGTGGATGGAACACTGCAGTGCCGCTTCCGTAGGCGTGTCAAGCCACTCGACATGGTCAATCTGTTGAAGGACTTGACAGCACCTAACTCCTACTTCCTGATAGTCACACGGGGAGACGAAGTCGGTTCCAAGGGCTTCGGCCGTCCGTTTGCCGGCGGGGAATCCATGTCTGAGCAAGCAGCTGTAATCACATCGTGAGTCAATTCAAGGCTCTTTTGTTTTTATGGTTTCAGTTCTTCCCTGGAGAGAGCACATTGTGCTCATTGTATACCGCTTTAATTTATCATGCGAATAGTTTAACCAAATCCAAAACCAAGCTTTCCACTATACTTTCTGTGGGCTTTCATAGTTCACCATCCAAATTTAGAGTCAACTATGACCATAAATATATTGCCAACTTCGATGAATGATTCAATTAATAAATTATTCATTTCGTTCATACCTTTCGCATGGTCTCAATGCGAAACTAAATTTGATCGATAGCCAATACGATTTGTTGATGGCTTGGAATTCACGCGGATGCATTGAGGACTGCCGCCCTTTTTTGAATACCTGCATAATTTCTCATCATGCTCTTGTGCGATGTAGGTTCTTGTTAAATTTCCCCGGTAGGAAGCCTTCGAATGGGAAACGCATTGCGGTCGAAAAATTCTCTCAGCCTGCAATCCAAGACATTTAAGTAACTCACTCCCAGTTTCTCTGTGTGCAACTGCCGCTGAAAGATGGAACAAAATGGCAGTGATTATACAGGGCGCTGCAATCTCAGTCTGTGGGACTAAACAATCAGCTCCAAAGTCCCATGGGATTTCGCAGCGCTCTATAGAAGTTCATCACCAGCGACGCCAAATATCTCATGGTCCTGGACGCAATACAGAGTGTAGTCGCGTAAGGAATGAACTTAAACGGAGCTTAACTTAACTTAAACGACTAGACCGAGAAAAGCGGTGGCTAAATAAGGTCAAACAAATGGAAATAGCAAATAGGGGAATCCCAGATCCGAGAGCAGCATGCTGGCTTCCGGCCTGGCAGAGGCTGTGTCGACCACATTTTTACTCTTCGACAGATCTTAGAAGTGCGGCACACTTATCGACAGCCGACGATAGCCATCTTTTTAAACTTCAAAGGAGCATTTCATTCAGTCGGTCGAAATGCCCTGGTTAACACCTTGCTGTGCAAAAGTATGTCAACATAGTGTGTACACTTTATGCTCATTCATCCTGATGCATTAGCGTTTACAACGACCTTTTACCCAAATTTCTTACCACAAGTGGCGTCCGACAAGGATGTTCGATTTTTCCTTTGCTGTTCAATTTTGTAATTGATGCCATCATGGAATTATGCAGCAAAGGAGCCCCAGCTTTCGGAGTTAACATAATTCCAGGTGGCAAGCTTCTCGACTTGGACTATGCTTATGATATAGTTCTACTCTTCGACTCGTACACAGATGCACACTCTATACTGAACAAGCTAACTAGTCTTTTGCCAGCATTTGGAATGCGTTTCGCAACCTCTAAGTGCAGTGTTCTGTTGCAGGACATCGACTTAGCAAACAGCACTTTATTACTTGACGATCAGGCGCTTGAAATTGTAGATCGTTTTACGTATCTCGGTAGCTATCTCAATAATCCTGCATCATTAGATGACGATGTCTCGACACATATTTTTAAGGTGACCGTTACATTCTGCAACTTAGGTCACCTCTTACCTCAGAAACTACTGTCTCTGTCACTCAAAGTAGAGTCTACAGAGCGATAGTTCGGGCTGTATTAACTTATGGGTGCGAAACTTGGACCTTACTTAAACAGAACATTCAGCGTCTCCAAGTATTTGACAGCCTAAATCTCCGCAACATTCTTAGAGATAGCTGTTAGAATCGCATACGCAACGATGCTTTCCGAAATAAGTTGTCCGGTAGTAATGTTGATACAGAGAAGCAGATCAGCATGCATAGGTTACGCTGGTTGGGTCACGTTTTTCGGATGCCGGATCACCGACTTCCGAAACGGATTCTTTTTGCGACGCCACATTCCGATTTGAGTGAATCTCATGGTGGGCAAACCGTTACGTGGCATAGGCAGCTACAAACCCTTACTAGTCGCCATGCAGTGGAAAATGTTCCTGGCAGATTGGGGAATCATGATCATGGAAAAAGAAAGTTTGTAATGAATGAGCAGTTTATTAGTATCGTTTCGCTTCTGATTCAGAAGCTTCGTCAGACCAAGAGAGTCAGTACGAACAGAGAAGAAGCTTAAATTCCATTCACCTAAGCTGGTTAAGAACGCCAGACTCCATGGTGTGTTCTGCGCTCCTTAAGATAGACATCCGCGATCAATGTCAACTGACGAACCACCACCTCCTACGTGCCGTATAATCCCTCAATTCTCTTGGTCTTGGCAGGTGTGAATGACATAAACTGACAGATTAACTCGATTGAGTACTCGGTGTGCACACTAAGGGTCACACACGTTAATGTTTATCCGCTGCAGAACCGGACGCCAGATTGTGGAGATATCAGCCCCATCCACCTCTATTGATTGCACTCTTACCGGCCTTTGTTATCTCAAACGCCTCAGCGTGAAGTCGTTTCCTGTATGGTTTTATTTCCCGCCTTATAACTTCTACGTTATCAAGATCTACGCTGTGACCGGTTTCCAGCACATGTTCAGCTAGTCCTGAATCTCTGATCAGTGATTGATATTCACTGGAATTGCGTGGTTGCCTACCGATTCGATTGTTGTGTTCATTTATTTTAATACTGAGTTCTCTGGATGTTTGCCCGATGTATACTCCCTATGTATGTATACTCTCTATTTCTCATATCTGTCTAGGCCTGGGCAACCTGCCAGTAATATCGCCCACGTGCAGTCTCTGACTGTGCGGCACTTTGTCTGGATCAGGCTTGTGCTTTCATACCATACCATACTCCTGAGCAACCCTTGCAGTTGATTTTATATACGCAATTCGTCGCGCAGCCTGAAGGTGCGTTCATAAGGATCGGAGCGTTCTACCCCTTTTATACGTTACACGTATACCTGCGTTATTCAAGATTCGACTTATCCCCTCTGGCGCTTCCTTAACGCAAAGTATAGAAACTTTTGCGCGATAAACTTTTTTTCAGTTAGCGCTTAATTAGGCTCTTAGGGTAACCATGATCAGCAAGCCGACGACTACCATCTTGATGGGCTCGGTTTTTATCGGTGGCAACGCTGCACAAGTGTTCAACTTTGTAGAACAGCGATTTCGCAACTGAATTAAATACTTTTTGGGGTTGTGCTGAGGAGTATCGCAAGACCGCATCTTTGTCGATTGGCTTACGATTGACCGTAGTGCTTATTTTACCATTCTGCTATCGCACGAGACAGTCCAAGAATGGAGGTGTCCTTTCTGCTGACTCAATCTCCTTTATAACTTGAATTTTGGGATCCAAGCTGCTAAGGTAACTATGGAATGCTTCCAATCGGTCACGTTTTATGATGATGAATGTATTATCGACATAACGCCACCATACATTTGGCCGAAGAGCTTTATTTTTTAGAGCTAACTCTTCAAAATGCTGCATGTACATATTCCCTAACACTGGAGAAATAGGTGAACCCATCAATAAACCTTCCTTTTGCTTGTATAACTGTCCATTAAACAAGAAATGGCTCACATGGCTCATCCTCGTCGAGCGTTATTGTACTGAAACGACGAGCGAAATCAAAAGGGTTCTTAATGAAATAATCCCTGTTCCCAACTAGCGGTTTCAACAATTGAGCGAGATGCTTCGCTAATTCGTGTGTTTGGGATCTAATGTCATCTACGATGGGCCGCAGAGGGACGCCCACAATATGTATCTTTGGGAGCCCATATAACCTAGGGTTCTGAGCAGATTTCGGGTATAGCCTGAACCATAATCCCTGACTAAGATTTTCCTCAATTCCGCTCAAGTATCTTGAAATCACCCACTTACGGTTATTCATAATAGACTTCGTTCTCTTGTTGTCAATATCTTCATTAGGACCTGCAGGAAGGTGTGATTCAGCCTTATTTCTATAATCACTTTTTGTGAGTATGACTGTGGCCTTGCCTTTGTCGGCCATAAAATTACCATAAGGTATAAAAAATCTACTTGCAGTATCCGGATGTATTAATCGTATACTGTTGGTAAACCCTCTCAAGGGTGTCCATACTATCGCGTTGAGTGATTTTGTGTTACTCATTTGTTTACAAAATCAAGCCCTTACTCGACGTATAATTTCAGCTCAGGCATTGAATCGGGAATGCAGCGACGGAATTTTCAGTTTCTTACTTTGGCAGCACACACGTCCTCTACGATCACTCCTCGCTTTCCAGTAGAAGCGGTTTCGTATGTTGATTTACACGAAGGTTTCACGTCTTTTGCTAAATGGGACAAACTCAAGCTTCCTACTCATTGCATCATCTCATTGCAATTTAATACGCTGGATTGAACAGACCAACCTTCCTCAGTACAGTCTGACATTCGTCAGACAAAATCCGAAAACGTTGCAGGTCAAACTTCTGAGCCTTTTACTCCAGCAGCAGCTAACAGTTTCAATTCGACTAATTTGGAGTTAAAGCGCGGTATTACTCAATCACAGGAACACCGCTATTTTTATGTAAATTGACTGGCTCTCGTCTAAAGCGAGCTGACCTTTTTCATTCTTCCCCCTGGATCCTCTTCACAACTCACTCAATCGTCACTTTTTATTATAATTTGACTACATTTTAAAGTGAGGTTATGTGACGGTACATATTATCAACCTTATTTCCTACCGTTTTCAGTCCAGTCTACGGAAGTATGACTGGTGTGAGCCCACAAGGTTCGCCACTCATGAAAGCCCACGGATGCCTCATGGTCCTAGCCTGGGTACTTTGTGCCAGTGTCGGGGTGATACTGTCCCGTTATTACAAAGAAATGTGGCCGAATTCTGGTTTGCTCGGACAACCCGTGTGGTTCCAATCGCATCGTATTCTTCAAGCATGCTGTGTCATACTTAGCACAATCGCCATCATTCTCGCGTTCATCTACTGCGAAGGCTATTCCGGTGTGACCACCTCCCCACACTACGTTCACCCGATACTTGGTTTGATTGTATTCTGCCTCGCGTTCATCAATGTAAGTTCCGTGTTATCAATGTAACATCATTGATTTTTGATAAAACGTTTCAGCACATGCATCATGATACTTGGCTGGTGTCAGGCTAACCTACCTTTGCTAGCCCCAGATTATGCATTGGGGTTTTATCTCTTGCACCAAGGGATCAACTGAGTCAACCGTACTCGAGTTATTTTGCGATCCGACGAATGCTTATTTTCACTGTGAAAATATTCGATAAACAATCATCGGTGTTCACTGGTCTGAAGTAAGCTGTTGCCCTTGATATGAAGTGATCGTTCAGTTTGGCGGGAAATAACCTCAATCAACTTGTGGCGCTTATTACTCGATGTTTCTCCACTGGTTGCTTGAGAGTGAGCATGACGAGTGTTTACATGCTTGCTGCTGATAGCGTTGCGTTTAGCCCTGTGCTGTTTGAGACGAGAATGTACTGGAATCCTAACTTCGAGATCTTTTTTTACCAGCATTATAGTGAAACACGTGTGTAGCATACACTCACAATTGTCACGCTTCATTGTGCATTCGGGCAATCAAAAATGTTTTCGGTTCACAATGTTTACCCACACCATGATTTGTTTGTCGTATTGGAGTGGAAAATATGACACAAATCCATTAACAATGATTTTATTGATCTGCCACCCCATGAATCTCGCTCGCTCATTGGTCAACAGCGGTGAGCCAACTATACTTAGGCGGCGATCTTCCTTGTGGATGGAATGAGGTGTGCTTCAGTAACAATCTTGATTCATCAAAATGCCTGTACTTGATTTGATATAAAACAAGGCACACTGTCTTACTGCGCCGCATGTGTTGACCAGCACTGTGAGCAGAAAAACCGAAATAACTCAAACAGAGCAATGACTTTCGTACAAATTCACGGAGTGACTGTGCTCTTCGATTACAAAAAACTCAGCGGTGCTACTGGAAAACGCTGGTCCTTGTAGAACCAAAATCCGTTAACATTTTGGCGCAGTAGAGCTTGGCATATTCACAAGGTATACCACTTACTCGCACGATGATATATAACCTACGTTTAACTGTGATCACATTCTGAAACACACATCGTTATGGAGTTATTCGGTGCGGATGTATTTCGCGTGCCAGGGATTGAATACGTGTGATACGCCTTGTATAAGAGTAAACGAGATGTTCCACGATGCGAGACGCTGTGTAATTTAGCTTAAACACGTATCTTCAACCGATATATCTGTTTATGAGATGATTTCGTGTTTAGCTTGGTGCAATTGTTAGCTTCCGTGTTTTATCGATTCACTTTGATCGATGCTTCTCAATAAGTGCGTGGCAACTGTATGTGTCACTGCCCTACTCGTAAAGTCAAGTTCGTTGTCTGTCCGTTTTTTTTGGTCAGCACGGAGCATCCTAAGCTGTGTGGTAGGTGACAACCAGCTTCTTAAAGCGTATCGTCTCTTATGCCTCGAATGGACCAAAACCATCTCAATCTTTTCCACTCTTTTCCAAAACTCATTTTTCATAACTCATATTGTTTGAAAAACTTGTTTCATTTTCCGAGCTGGCGTTCTCTTTCTATGGCATCCCTTGTGTGCGCTCATTTAAAATGGATGTTTAGATGTTTAGATAAGCTAACAGCAACACATCACTCGGTTATAAGCAAGCCATATAACCGGAATGCGAAAGATTACCTCGTGGTTCTTAACAAACTTGATTTTCCCCCAGGAATACGCTAGAATCGATCAGCATTGCGCTTCTAAACACGTGCATGGCATCAGCCAGGCACTTGAATAGAATCCTTAACACTTTATATCGTTGCAAATTTTAGATATCCTACGCCAATTACATTCAATCTGGTTACGGAGAAACATTACCGATTTAAAGCACATGTTTTAAAATGATGTACCTATCTGCTTAGGTAATTCGTCTATTTCATTTTCGCTTATTCGAATACCGATCGGTATATTGATTTTGATGATTTATCAATATTCCGGGTTTACTTCAGCCGCTTATCACGTTGTGTCGTTGCAAAGCCGACAGCCCCGATCGCCCCTGGTTCAATTGGATTCACTTTTTCATCGGCACCTTCGCCTATGTGTTGTCTGTACCGACAATGATGTTGGGCCTACGGATGCCTGCCGCGGGATCCCAGCTGCAATTGCTCAACTACCCGCTGTGGATTTTAATCTTCTTTGTGATTTTCCAGTTCTGCATTGAATTGATTTTGGAAATTCATGGTTGTCTGTATTACAGAAGAAACAAAAGTAAGTTCTACCAATCCAATCATGTAGCATCTCTAATTAACTGAACGACCTCCCAGGGTAGATCAATATTTATTTTACGTAGCATTGAAAATCTAATAAACCAAGAATTTAAAGGTCTAGCCATATTTAAAATAAGTAGTAATCTTCTCTCTTCTGTGATGAAATAGATGATCAATCACGGAATCTTCGCGAAAAAATCAATTCTAACGTACTTTACACAAAATTGTCAGTCACATTATCACATACTGGTGCTTCACTCTGAAAGTTTTATTACTTGCAAAGTAGCCATGACTCTAATTCCATTCGAAAATTTAATGGACTCCACTCCGCCTCCTCTGTTAGTTCACATTTAATGTCACAGACACGTGGTTATTTTCATCGGTTGTGCATAGGTTTTTTTCCTAATCCCCCGGTTTCATTGGACAAGCTTGGTACTGCGAATACAACCTCTGTGCCCATCCTTCGGACATTAGGATTGCAGCACACAAAATCGATTTTGGTGTGGGCATGCGTAGGCAAGACTGCGTGTGCGCGCCTACGATGAATGACTGAAAATAGCGAATTTCTGCCAGCCAAATTGGCTATTGCTGTTTATTTTGCATATGATTCTAACCTACCATTTCCTGTTCGAGTATATTTGTGGTTTTCTTGAACTAATTGCTAAGGATTTCTCAAAGTAGTGTTGGATGAGATAGGTTGTTCTAGGGGAATTTAATAATATTAATAATCATCATCATTGACAGCATTACAACGGTAACAAGTACCAAGTGCTTAACTTGTATACAACCATGCGATAGTAAAACATTCTAAAAGATTTGGCGAAGGGTAGGACTTAAATAGCTACGGATGCTATAAATGATTAGGCACAAACACACTGTTATTATGTGGCTGCACCTCGAATCAAACATGCATTCAAGCAAGTGTTGCGAACGAGTAGATTGACATCAGCACGACACCTTCTTTACAGCTTTTATTGGCACGCATCATAACAAGCTTTCCTCGCCACTTCACTTGACAACATGCTTGATTAATCAAACACTCCAAGAAGAGATCTACAACAAGACCGACACTGAACACGCTTTTGAGACATCACTATGGGCTAGAAGCCACTGCGAATTCGGATCTTTTCGACCACAACTTGGAGTTTAAAAGGGATACCATTTATGTGAACAGTTCATAGAACAATAAAGTGTGCAAAATTGAAACATTATTATTGCTGCACTGCTTTTTGATTTGGGTTAAATAAAGGTGATCTCGATCCGGCAAACATGGAGCTAGAATCGCGATTGAGTGGCGAATCTGTTTCGGATGCGATTTTGGTAAAATGTGCCACTGTGGGGTCCGTGATGGAAATACACGCCAATCAGGATTATTAATTCAACTCCATAGGTTCAACCGATTGTGTATGCACATGTGGTGGAAGATGTTGGTTGTGTCAGTCTTGTCATCGTTTGTTGATTTTTTGAATATACAGACAAAATACAAGTTTACGTAAACCTGCTTCATTTTCTCGGGTATATAAAGCAATATTTCATATTGTGGTTATCTCGGCATTGTTCCAAGTGACGCTGCCGTTTTATCTTTATTACAAAGCACAACCCTGACATTAGTACGACATGGTCACCACGTTAATTTGTCGGATTTTCCTGGATTGGAAACTTTGGAACTCATTATGACCGAACACATGAAAAGACATTGTGATAAGGTTACACCGGTTCAGTATGACCCGTTTTGTAACCAGGCTCCGAAGGGCATCTCCCCAAATTGACACATGATTTACGCCAAGGTACCCACAGAGAATTTCAGAAAATTTATCGATCACTTCAAGGTTATTGTCTTACCATAACACTCAATTCAGAGGGACTCAACTTTATTGTTTACCAACAATTGCAATGCTTGCCAGACCAGATGAAATGGCGATAGGTCATGTTTATTGCGATGGATACTGATGTGAGCTAACTTGTTGCCGAACAAATTAAACCATATTGACTATTTCTAGTCCTATTTATACTTTGTAGCCCTTTTCACAGTTATTTTCTGGTGATTTAATATCTCGAGTCACTAAACACGCATCAATTAATACGCAAGACCTCATATCCCCATCCCTTACACACCACAATCGGTTTCTGGCTGTTTGCCGCCATCAGTTTCAAACAGTAAGATCTCGATCACTAAGCCTGAAAACGGCAGTAATGTGCTAAACAAAGGTAGACTGCTTGGCCAGAAATTACTTTGTGATTCTCTATTTGCACATCGTGGTTCTTTTAAGAACCCTATTCGACAGTCATCAATTTAACTTTAAAACACTGATCGCATTATTGGCGCGCAGTTGTTAATAATCGCACGAGTTAGAAAATACGATAGAATTAGCCAATCGGATCGGTCATTTTATTGTTATTACTCTCTCAAATGATCGATATACACTTGCAGCTTCATCGTGCATTTTCGTCCGTCGCCATCATGATCTTAACCTAGAACGAGTTTTCCAGTTTTATAAAGTTTTCAGGAAACTGTATCCTTCAATGTACAAATGATTCGAACGCTCCGCAATTGTTAGCGAAGTTCTAGTGAATCACACCCATTCCGATAAACCTACGCTGTCGAAATATTTTGTTCTTGCACATTTTGGTTTATTCGCTACTTATAAGTACTATAACTGCATGAACATAGCTCCACACCTAGTTTCTGATGCTAATTTTGGTAAGCTTGCACCTTTGCGTGTCCAATAATTTTAATTGTTTTAGGTGCACCCTTCTCTTTTTTTACTTTTTTATAAAGTGTGTAGGGTGAATAATCATTATAGCCTCACATCGTAACCCGTGTGATATCTATTTCTTGTCTAATTGTGCAATAAATGTATGAGGTGATTGCTCACATCTAAATTCCATATGTTTTCGGTTCATATGAAAACCTTATATGAATTAGCTGGTTATGGGTTTGTAAGCACGTGATTATAAACTTTTTATCCACGTGATGACTTCTAGTCACATCTTTGTTAATCGTTGATTTCTTATATCAAACATGAAGCAAACTTTTACCATGTTGTCATGGTGTTCCTTTCTTCGATCCAGATGTTTGTTCGCGATAAGTGTAGAATGTTGTTTATTAGTTTCGTCAGCTTTCTTGTTCTGCATCGTGTAGCTTGGATGATGCACTGATTGATAAGTGGCATCAATCAATCGATGCAACTTGCCGTGTTTGTGCCGGTTCTTCGTTTAAATACTCTATATGAAAGTCTGGGCTCCTAGAAATTTTCCAATGTAGATTATTATTGCGCATATAGTGGTTTTCCACGGCTCGTATGTTAGTCCTCGCAATTAAGTAACAATGCGCAATTATAATGCAACATCCGAACCTTTGCGTGAGCTAACTTTCGTGTGTTTTGCACTCACGGGTACGCCTTTTAAAACCATCTGCTATTCAACTTCTTTCTTTGTATTTCTTGATTCATTGCTATTCTTCTATCGGTGATCGCATTTTTCCCCATTGAATCCCGGACCGGGTGATTAAACACTTCCCCGTTTGTCTCGATGGCGTTCGCATTTGATCGATCGACACGTGTCTTTTTCTTGTCAGACAAGCGTCGAGATTACGCGCGTGAAGTGAATCAGTATCACGGTGGCATTCGTGTCGTCGGTGGTCCGAAATCCCGACCACTTGAACCGGAACCGTCGGTGAGTTTTATTCCCGCTGCGTTGTTCATCACGTGATTGAAATTATATCGATCGCTGTGCAAATGCTTTCACTTTGTGATATGCTAATGCTGCGATTGCACTGACATGAGATGACGATTTACAACGTACCGAATGTTGGAAGTTGCAGTGGTAGCGGATCCGAAGTAATATTGTCGATGGAAATACTCGCAGTGTTGGGTTCCAGACTCTCCAAATCTCATGCCAGATCTTTGTTCGGCCACATCCTGATTGCGTGAATAGATACGGCATCTCTGATTTTCAGGAATTATTCCATCATTTCTTTGATTATCATTGAGATTTATCATAACAAAAATATGTTACCAGTTAATTGGCTTCAAATGGAAATTGCAAGGGGCGCCCTAATCTAGAATTCAGATTATCAGTCGATTGAGCGTGTGTTATTAGTACACGGCTGTTATATTCAAAGCTGCGTCGCTTTTCTTGCTCAGAGACTACTCTCTCTCACTCTATTCAGCCTACCAGCAGCTCATTACAGTCCTCCTGTAACTTCGTTTTCACCTAAGATATTCCTATCTCTTGCTTCCTGCATGCATATTCTGCTGTGTTATACCACGTGCTATTTGCTCTTAAATGAATATTCGTGTAAATATTACAACACAGACGGATGTGCAATCGTGCAGTACTTATGTGCTGTGCGGCTAACCGTACTAAATTGATTGGCCACTGTTAGTGAGCTGCATGCTGAAACAGGCAGGAGTCTCACTACCATTTCCTGTTCTTTATTCTTTCTCATATCTGTCTATGCCTGGGCAACCTGACAGTATCTTAGCCCATGTAAGTCTCTAACTGTGCGGCACTTTGCCTGGATCAGACTTGTGCTTTCATACATACATACATACATACTAGTAAATAATGCAGTAAATAAATATCGATTGTCCCACAGAATATCACACTTCGGTGCAGGTAGACATGATGACAACAATCGTAACCCAAAAAGATTACGTGTCACTGAAAAAATTGCTTGAGATCGTTTCAAACAATAGCCAAACCATGGCGCCATTTTAGCGAGATGAGATCTCGTCCGTGGAGGTCTCGATGAAATACGTTTCCGGATCAAAGTTCTATGACCCCGAAAAAACACGATCCAACGTTAACCTTGTTTAGCTCCCTAATTTTCAGTCCAGACGTCTGTTGCGCCATGGTTTACACCCCAAGGACAATCTGTTACGTGTTAACCATCCCGGGATTCATTCACGACATTGTTCAAGCGTTTATTGCCTACAAAACCAAGAATCGCACATGCGTCTTTTTGTTTTAGGCAATTATCCTAACCCCCACCACAGTTGTCAATTCCATTCGATTTTATTTCAGTCTTACGCCCATTTGAGTGACCTTACCGAATCGCTCATCATTCCCAGTCTTCGTTCCGTTTTTATGTAGGTTGTCACTTGAACAGTTCTCGCTATTCTGTTCCGTATTCCTGCCGTCGTCGGGCTTTGTAGCGTTTCCCAATCTTGTGCTGGTCCGAAGGGTCATGTGTTACAGGCCGTTTGAGAGCTATAGAGTGACACTGTTGACAAGTGCATTTCGTGCCCGTCACATTCTTAGTCTGAGTCCTTTTTGTGCTGCGTTTTTAACCCTTACCATACATTTTAGTAAGCATTTGAAACTCCGCCTCTATTTTCCATTTTACAGGGTCGAATGTTCAAATATTTCATTATTGGTCTACATGCGACCGTATGCGCTATTGTGGCGGTTATTTTAGTGATCGCGATTGCTGTCAACTAGACGGGGTTGGGTCAAGCACCTGTGGGCCTGTCTCATCAACATTTGCAATGATACCAAATTGTTTTAACTTCTCCATTTTACCTTAACAATCAGATTATATGCCATTTTAAAGTTCTTCATAAATGTATTTATTTGTTAGCATCCTTGAACTAATTTCATCCGGATTAATACAAGTGCCTTATATGCTTTTGATCACATAATAGCTACGATACTTTTTACGCTGCCAATTCCAGCGCTCTCTACTTACTTAGACTCCGAAAATGTATCTTTTAATTGGTTATTTATTTTATTCTCGATAGTTAGCATGAATAAAACATTTCACTTCAACGTATTGGCGTTTTCGTCATGGAGAATCGGATCGAATGTATCACGAGTTATCAAGTTATCGAAATTCCCCTGCCAGACACAGTTGC
Source organism: Atriophallophorus winterbourni (assembly GCA_013407085.1). NCBI lineage: Eukaryota > Metazoa > Platyhelminthes > Trematoda > Plagiorchiida > Microphallidae > Atriophallophorus > Atriophallophorus winterbourni. Next base: position 73,888 of record JACCGJ010000987.1, read on the forward strand.
GTCAAAACGATTAGTCGAGGATTTTTCACTGTATATATGAGACCGCAGACATGAAATTAGGCCAAGTGACCAATGAGTTGTGCTCAAGCTCTGATACTCTGTTGTCACCCAATCTGAACATGAATATCTTAAAGTGTCTCGCAATGTACAAATGTACAAGTGTGCGGTAGCCGTCAATGCCCTTGTCACTCTGGAGTACTTCTGAAGTACACATCTGTTTCGATGGCCTGTTCGTGGTCATTCCACGCCAAACAATTCAGTCGAGTTAACACCCAGGTACACATTGACTCATTTTTGCATGAGTTCCTTGTGTGGAGTGTAGTAGCAAACAATGCAATGATGTACTGACCACCCCCACCCCGGTGCAAGACAAGATAAGAAAGGGCCAAAAGATCAATCACAAAAATCACCAACACGTCAATCAGCGTTTCATCAGATTTGCATCGGATCAGTCCAAGTGGCAATTTTTCCTGAGAAAACCAGACGGAGAAACTCAGTAGCTCTTGAATTCAAGGATTGATGGTTAAAAAAGTTAATACATTACAACGCCACAGGATTACGGTGTGAATGAAAATTTGAAATAGTATAAAAGGAATAGAGAATATCAAACGTGAGGCACACGAATGATGTGATTTTGCATGTGTAAGTACAATTTCGCTTTAAAGACCATCAGGCGAGGAGACTCCACCACATGTTTGGGTAGGGAATTATTCAAAACAGGTTACAACCAGCGACACACACGATGTGTCAGTTGTTATTAGTCGATTTGCTTATAAGTAAGCTCCCAGTGTGTGGTGCATTGGAATAAAGGCTTGGTCGATTGAGGCTCTCGCGTTGATAATCGGGTGTGAACGGGATCAGCGTTGACAAAATTTGACCTCAAGGTTGACATGTGAGGCAATGATAAAATGGACAGTAAACGCGGGAGCTGATGTAGTTAATGTTCCACGGAGTGTATTCTGAATCTGGGTCACCGGAGCGCTTGACCAGGAATCACTTTGTCATTCTGTATTTGAACATCGTGGTTTTTTGTAAGAACCCTATATAACACTGGCATACAAGTTTAACTTTGCCGCTTTCCCACTGTTTCAAGGTTCACTGAACCTGATCTAACTGTCTCCACCTGATGACGGCGAACAGCCAGAAACCGGTAGTGATGTGTAATGGATGGGGATGTGAGCACCACAATACATTGTTCACTAACCTAGTTTGCCCTTGATCTTTTTTCGCTGTTTTATGTGACTCCGATCGTTGATGCAAGTATTTTACGGACCCATTCGTGTGGCTCCGTCGGAATGAATTTCAACAGATGTGTATTAAATTTATGTCATTCGGAAGAAACATGTCCACACACAAAGGACCATCGAATTGCTTATATAATATCAGTAAATTGAAAAAAATAAAACAAAGATTGTTAATAAATTCAACTCACAGAAAACAAAGTCAAACTGTTAATCAGATCGGCACTGCAAACGTATGAATGACAGATTCTAGCTGGGTGTAAATCAATAGAAATGACCAGTTTCAGGAGTGCTTACATACCCTGAACTAACACACCACAACCACCTTCTGGCTATTTACCATCATCAAATGGAGACGTTATGATTAGTTTCAGTGATCCTTGGTACCCGAAGTTAGCCAAGGGAGTCGCCTAGATTTGATACATCAATTGCGCAGGAATTGAATTGTTAAAATGTGGCAAATTGCGTTCGGTACATTCCAATTTCAAATCAGGTTAACAGTTGCTTCGCATACATTTCGGCGTGAAGTCTCACGGTATCCAGCAATCCTCATTCATTATATGGATCAAGTTTTATAATGTTAAGTCTCGTGGGCAAAATTTTACTGGATCTCCATACACTCTGCTTCACGTTTCTATTGATTTTGGAACGCTCGAGGTTTCAATGTAACTTGGTTTTTCACAAATGTACTGAGATGTGTGTGAACGCGCAAGTTCGAGTAACTGGATCACGCACATAGTTTGGTAACATAGCCGCGTTAGCTTTGTGATTCAAATGAATATTGGAAAGGATTTCATTGAAAACAAGGATGTATCATGGACGAATTTTTATAAATATTAGTGAATGCTAATGCGAAATTAACTGAAAATTATCATTTCCGTTTACAAAAAACATAATAACAGCGAAGAATATGCTTTTAGTGTTTCAAATCTAGCTCTACAGTACATACATGAAAAAGATCAATTTGAAGCTGATCGTTAAAAAGCATATGAATGAAAAATATCCTGAGGTTTTACTCGTTCGTTCGTGTCAGTCAGATATGTCAGGATCAAACTATCCGTTTTCTCCTTCTATACGTCATTTTGTGAGGACTGGTAAAACCCTATAAACGGAACAACAAACGAATCTATCACCGGGGCGAACAATCAGCCAGCGAGTGTTAAGCCTCCCCAGATGACTCCCGAGTGTGAACGGAACAGAACAACGCACATAATGAAGCATTGAACGATATTACAACGTCAGTCTAAAGTAGCCCGAGCATTCGAATAAAAATCGAAGAGAAGTACTACGATGTCAGCATAATCTAAATCTAAAGGTTACTTATCACGGCCTATCTCATTACTGATTGACGCAGTATTCGTACATTAATGAGATTTATGCATGTAAATGTACGCGGTTTTATAAAATGAGTCCTTGTTTAAGGACATGCTATGCTATGTTGATGAATAAGACTTAAAATATAGGTTGGGGGGCTGATAAGAAAATATTGAGGACTAAGAACAGCATTTAAGTGATTCTCTTACCGGCCCGCTGTATGTAGTATGTAATATGACCGCATTTATTGTGCGCGAAGACTGACGCACAATGGAGTTTAATTTATTTGTCAAGGTATTGATGTTTTGTCGGCTGAAATACTGCCTTTCACACAAGGAAGTGAGTCCCTCATATCGGGTGCATTCGTTGTTGAATCGCACATAAGTGGCTGTCGTTCACATGTAATGTTCGCTGGAGTCAGCACTACTTCCACGTATGTAACTGATTTCGCAGTGACAACTGAGAAAAACAACGATAGACCCTGTTTATGTGACTCCAGTGTGTCCGAACGAAGACGTTGTGTCAGATTTAGTCTGCCAAGAAATGAGTACTAATGATGCATTAAAACAACTAGAAATCTCAACCTTTGGGCTAATGACAAAATTCCTCAATTTTTAAATATAATCTCCATTTCAATAATTCTCGTAACGACTCTGAGGATGTTTTTACTCTTAGGCTATTTACCGATCTTAAATTGTATTGTTCTTGATCCTATGTGGAGTCTTTCAATAGAGTATACACAAATAACAAATACGCTCATGTTTGCTACTCAGAAAGTTTTATGGTAGAAAAAGCAGTATGCTTACAATAACCATAGGATGACGAGGTATATGGAATAAAAATATAGAATCTTCCAGTCACATACCGCATGGTTCGTCAAATACTCATCGAGTTTATAGGAGAAACCCTCAACAGATTCCGAGCGTATGACTTTTTCAGGCAAAGTTTCCAAGTGAAACAAATTTTGACAGAGAAAAATTTACGACGGATATCCAATTCCGTGTTGTGCTGAAGTCAACATATTTTGGTTTTCAAAATGTTCTCTAATCCGCGCAGTCACAATGCGTTCCATTAATTTATTGATTAACGGAAGTAGCGTTACAGGTCTATAGTTTACTGTGTCTGAACGACTACCGCCTTTATAAATATGAGTTATCATCCCTGCTTTGCATTGTGGTGGTATTTTTCCATCATGTAGGCTGAGATTGAATAAACGCGTGAGAGGAGCAGTCAAAGCAATTCGACACTTGCGAAGTATTGCGGGGGTAATTTTGTTTGCGCCAGGGCACTTCTTTTCGTTTAGTTGACAAAGTACCCATCCAACCATATATTCATTGACAGTCATTTCACTTAATAATTCCAAACGTGGGAAATTTGGTAAAACTTAATATGGGATACAGCGCTTAGGATTGAAGACAAGAGAGTAAAACGTTGCTAAACCATTGGCGGTATCTTGGACAGAGTGATTCACTCCATTAGGGTTTGTACAGAATACGCCTGGTTTGATACTTGATCGCTCACTTACTATCTTGTAGAGAAGCTTAGGATTCTTTTCCATTCTTATAAGCATGTTCCATTGGAACTGCATGCGATCTTCTCTCACAGGAGTCGTGACGTGATCCCGTATCTTCCAGAATCGCTTCCAAGTTGCTTCCGTACCAAAATTCTTATTATTTACCCAAGACTCTATCTTTATAGCTTCCCATTTCTTAGTTCTACTCCGAATAACAAACTAGTAGTTGTACTCGCGTTTGTGAGGTATAAAAATAGAGTTTTCATCGATCTTCGAATTTAGATAATTTAGAAATGTACTGTAATATAAGCCCGAATCCATGAAATCAAACTCCTGAGTGTTTGCATCCTGGAGACTGATATTTAAGAATTGAAATGTTCTTTTCTTATGATTTTTGTCTGTTCGCTCTATCATCCCACACTACATACATAATGAAAGACAAGCATCGAGTAATCACTCTTTCCCAGTGGTGCCAGTTATTGTATATCCTCTACCGCGGTTGCTTCACGTGGTAAGACAAGGTCAACGGTTGAAGTTTGGTCAGGACCCTTCTGCAAGTTGGCTGGTCAACGTAGTTGTGCAGTGAAGCAATCTCGATAACCTCCATGAATTTATGTTCAAACGAATGCAGGGTAGTGTTCACTTCTTGAAACAAACGCGGGAGATTAAAGTCGCCCATGATCAGCAACTGAGTAGTCTGGCAGTTTGTGATGTATTGCAAGGTTTCAATTAGTTCAGCATTAAATGAAGTTTCGGATTATGGGAGCGGTAAATAATGCCGATTGTACATTCATCGCCATTTACTAGGTTTACTGAACACCACATCGTAAAATGCTGTACGATTACGATAGCCTTTCTATTGTACTTATGTTTAAAACCGCACGACGGCAGGTATTTTTCACGCAAATTCTACTTCTCAATTATTTAAAGGCTTTCAATTCATATTCAAGTGAGGCATGAGATATTATGTCGATTGACATCAGTTATTTTCAGATCAATCGGTTTCGTTATTCCTTTGCTGCATCACATTTTCTCCAAAGATACGTAGATGATGTAACAAGTTGTTTACAATTTATCATGTAAATATCCTTTGTGTTATTTGCTGTAATCCCCAGATATAATTCCTAATACTAGAGACAAAAACGAATCTTGACCACTATTGCAGGCTCTAATACATTTTAAAATTTTATTTTAAACTTTGTTCAAGCTCATCACAACGGCTTATATTAATTCTAATAACTAATTTGACGCTAGAAGATAGGTTATTTCTCTAAAATGAAATCATTAGTTCATGGCATGTATTCACTTCAGTGTCCATGAAAACCTCTTGCAGAACGGCTTCAAAACTACGAGAACCTGCGAACTTGCACTTAAAACAGGCTGCTGTTTTTGAAACATTTCGTGGTTCAAACCTGTTACGTTATTACGTAGATGCAATTATGTCATGTCACAAAATATACGCGATTTCGATGGTTCATTAGTAGAGCTCGTTTAATTTTACAAGCGACACCTCAGACACCATGCTGCGCCCAAATTTTCACGGCAGTTTCGTGCGCGGTCAATAAATTGCACCGCTTTCCCGCCATACAAGCTGTCAATCGGAAACTTAACGTTACACCGGTGCGCTCTTGGCACCATGAACGGCGCACAAATAAACGATAAAAACTTGTCCACATATCAGATTTCTTGTCCAGGGTCAGGTTTATCAACAAGAACAAGTGCGAACTTCGAAACGAGAATTACCACGTTTCGCACCGTTGGACTCTGAACTTGGACCATTTTATTTTCACGCAATTCAAACAAGGTAAAATTTTTTATTCTGTATTTGAAATGCAAAGTAGTGAACACGTGTGTGTTTGTGACCAGACATGGCACGATACGCGTTGAAACTTACTACATGAAACCAATAGGAAACGACTCGTTATTTTAAGAAGGGATACATTGGAAGAAAATGTATCCTATAAATCAAAATATTGAAATCGAATAACCAAGTTTGCATTCTGTTTGTTTCGAGTTATTCCGTAGAATAACATGTTCGTAACTACAGACTGTCTTTCAAATAATAAGTGACACTGCTGACGTTCACTATAAAATGCAATAAAGTTTGAGTAAAACCTTTCGGACATGTTTCACAAGTGTTCGAAAAATATTTTAGTTTTATCTGAAAGTTTTTTAAATCATTCCTGTTTCATGTTTTCACCCAGCCAGCGCTACTTATTAGTACGCCTGATCAGATCAAGTTAATTATTCTTTAGTTGAGCGTATTCATGATAAATTATGTATTTTTCATCTCATTTAAATTTACACACATGTACAATAGAATAATTCAATCTCCTTTATATATTTCATTATTTATAATCACATCCTTCTATATTCTTATTGAGAACATGTTCATTGCCTTTAAACGCGGCACCCCTACTGGAATCCTATCGCCACGAGCTGCGTAAATAGGTCTATCCAGACCGACTCCAATGTGATTTTGCTCTAATTACAACCCAGCCATGGCGGCTCACGTGCATGACTGCTCAAAAACACAAAATAAAACAACAAAGAGCCATCGGGCTGCATATATATATATATATATATATATATATAACTTGGAATATTTATCTCTTAGCCTAAGTTCATATGGCCGGTGAACATGGAAAAAACTGGTAGTGGAATAGAAATACATATAGTGAGCAACCCAGTACGTAGTTACCGCGAACCCCATGGATAATCTATTTTAGCTTTAACGTTGATTGCTATAAAAATTTTAAGAGTTACCCAATTCTTACAATACCAAATATTTTGTATTTTATCGCCAATGTGCTTGTTATGGAAAAGTTCCCAAAATCATCAGAACAATTAAAATACAACCTCAAAAATATACTGAGAAAGTTCATACACTGCATATACCTTAGGGATCACAGCGTGCACAAATGAGCCGATGACTACGGAAGCGATCACGATATCACTTCCACCTAAGAAAGTCTAAACGACACGCGACCAGCGGAATTGACCTTCACACACTGTACAGTCATTCCATGGACTAAGCGTCATTTGTACACATGTAATGTAAACGTGTAACACCTCATTAGGCGACAGGCTAAAGCACGATAATAAAGGATGGCGAAATATAGTTTTGTGTCCCTATCCCCATCCCGAAAGTTGTGCAGCAAAATGGACTTGGATTTGGAACCATTATCGTTGATACGGATAACATGTCAAACTACTCCACCGAATCTGAACAAGCCAAGACTGCTTAAAATCACTGCAAGCTCTGAGACGGATCTAGAAAACTTACTAATATCCGGCTCACAAGCGCAATGTGTATACTACTTAGATACCAATATAAAGCATCTCCATTGATGTGCTCTAATGGGAAATGATGTGAAACGCTTAGAAGCGAACCCAAACTGAACAAACGGACGGTCAAAGTTTAAGCCTTTAGGGTGACATGAAAGCTGGTGAAACAAATTATAAAGCAGTACAGCGCTAACACGGTGAGCTACCGTGGAGATTCCTCAGTGGTATAATTGGTTTGAAAGATGTAGCTGTACAGACACGTTCCGCATCCCTAAATAATAGAAGTATACGAGCCTCTGATCGATGCTCCTTAAACTATCATTCTCAGGTAGAGATATTCACCACACAGTCAACACTCGTTGGAAAAATGGATGCGACATAATTTCCGAGAGAAAGACTGCTAAGACAATCAGCCGATGACGATTCAGAAATAAATGCAGCTGAGAATACAGATAACTGTATTGCAAAAGTACAACCCTAAACCATCACACATCTTTTGAACAAAAAACATCAAATACACACTCAGAGAGAGTCGGCATAACAGGTAATCTGCTCTTCGAAAGCACACTGTCCCACTCCTCATCCTTTCTGAGAAAAATACTACAAAAATGCCTCTAAACAAACGCACAATGTTTGAACAACGAAATCTTTGGTTTGCGTGAATATATTATGAAATGTTCACCAGAAATCATCGCAGTTACAGTATCGTGACTACAGCTCCACCAAACAAATAGTGAAATAGAATTACCGGGCATGTAAAATGTCCACCATTACTGTGAAACGAGAGGAAGAGAAGTAACATCGTGCTCTAGACAAAACGATCAAGCTAATTTGTAAGAAGGAGTTGCGGCCGTGAACACGTCAGACAAACCAACAACAACTGCACCATAAACTGTTGAAGCACTAACCACTTTTCGTTCATCAACATTCAGTCCCAGAGAACACGGATTTTTCATCCCGAATTAGTCAATTTCTGCAACGGTTGCCCCGAGTGAAGTAAATGTCACGTCAGAACGCGTCCTTCATGCATTGTTCCATCTAAAGTCTGGATAGTCTAATGGTGCCGAAGAAATAAGTTCACTCATATTGAAGCGATGTGTGCACTTGATATACCAATCACCCACAAACTTAATCACTCAAAAACTGGTAAATAATATGATTCCGACCGATTGTAAATGTGGAATAATTACTCGTTTTTTTAAATGAGGAAATCTTTTTTATGTTTCTAATTAGCGACCCTTTATTCTGTTACCTGTGATTTCCAAGCTATTTTTGTGCGCCTCATTGTTGACGATCTAATGGAATTTTTTGAATTAAATCAGTTTCTTTCGAGAAAACAGCAAGGATTTAAATGAAATTATTTTTGCTTATCTAATTTACTGACAAAAATGGATGATTGGACACAAAATATAGACAAAGGGCAGGCAGTACATGTCTTTTAACTCGATATCTGAACAGCATTTGATCGTGTTACACACCGACTACTACAGCAGAAGCTTGAAAGGCTTGGTATTACCGGAAAGTTGCTGGATTGTCTAAATGACTACCTAACAAATCGCACTACCCAGGTACGTTTTGACCATGCATTATCGCAGCAACTATTAATGTTCCGAAATGTTGAGTCCTTGTTCCGATCCTATTTCAGGTCAACGCCAACGAAATACCCGAAATTGTTTGCGGAAGTCATAGAGGTATGGAGAGGTACCTGTATGCCAGAATACTATTTGCTATCACAGAAAGATCTGGATACGCTTCACATTTGGTCGTTGAAGAACAAACTGCCTTTTAAATTCAACAAGTCCTGGCCCCGAAATATGAGGAAGCAAGTAGATTCCACATACAAGGTGGGCTCGCAAGTCATTGAAAATTGCAGTGAAGAAAAATATTCGTGTGTCTGCATATGCTCCAGCATAAAAACCACACGTCAACCACACATAGTACCTGCACAAAAGCATCAAGTTTCCTCAATCAAGGCAAACAGATAATCGGAACATTTTCGCCAAAGTCATTCCAACGCATCATGAAAGACCCGTCATGACATATGATGTGCAGTCATAGTCTCCGCCTTCCACGCTAATGTAGAACTTACGCAGCGAAACTATCACCGCTCAACAAAACTATTTCGCTGCATCCGAATGAAGCTTGTCGAAACAGGTAAAGCTCACCCGAAAGCGTTCAACTTTTCTTATTGATTTATAGAACAGACCTTTTTCTTCCTTTTAGAATATTTCTTACCCCAAATCATTCCTTACAGAGACTTTTCACGCGAAGGGACCCCCAGAATTATCGGGCCAATGACTATACCCTAGTGTTACCAAATTCCCACCTATACTCTAGGTATTTTATTCTGTCCGTGTGGTTCCCTTTGAACAGCTTATTTTCAACCGTTATTCACTCAACTAACTTGCACGAGGTTAAAATAAATTAGGGAAATTTTCTTTAAATATTTGTTTCCCGACTAGTCTAATCTAATTACCAAGTGTACTTTTTATTTATGTTCAAATTGTTACCATCATATAAATATTGTAAAGCCTAATGCTTTTCAAACCATCGAACACATCAAATTACCGTGAACTAAATGAACTTTAGACTCATTGTTTTCGCGATTCGGTACTTATAGCTGTGTTTTAACCTAAGTAGCATCATATAACAACATAGTTTAAGTGTTATTAAATGAAATAAATAAACTGTAACACATTTTATCTTAGGAATTTAATTAACCAACCTGTGTTTCTCATTCAAATATTGCATCAATATCTGATCTAGGGTACTTGCAATGATAAATAACCTCATGTCCCTTAAATAGGTGTTTCATGTTGTAAGCCGTCTGTTTGAGCAGAGCGGTAACCAAGTCCACCGTTGCCATAGCTGCAATCGCGTTACGAAACAACCGGATTCCCATGCAATACACAACTGCGCCGTTCCACCAGAGTTCTACATACACTCTGCTTGTCAACACCTGGTTAAATTTCAGGATGGACGATTTAATCGAACAAAGCGTTCGGGTATAAATCACAGCCCGTACGCGACCACGTTTCATTCAAGTCGATCTACTGAACAGGATCAGTCAATCACGATTAAAATAACAAACACTTTCACAGGTAACAAGTCATGCAAAACTGAAATCCGAAGTGGTGCGCGCAGTTTGACGTGGGAATATTTTATCATTATCTCTCCACTGTAGCAATTGTTACATTGCGAAATCTCATTAAAAAGATCTCTCTTTGCATATAAGTAAATAGAATTTAAAATTATCAATCCAATTTGCAACAATGCTATCAAAATGATGTCAATAATTTTAACAGTTCGCCTCACGTTTTAGATATTGATTTACTCATTTCCTCATATTTGAGCGGGTACTTCAGATTTATCCCTTACTAAATGCATTAAAACATGCCATGAGGTAAACAATACTGATTGCCTTGAAACCAGTTAATGTTGCTCAACTCAGAGTTCGGTTCTGGCTATTTGAATAGATTTGAATAGCTCTCATCTTGGCTCACTGAACCTAATCTTACTGTCTCCACCTGATGACGGCAAACAGGCAGAAACCGGTAGTGGACTGTAATTTCGGGGGATGTGAGTAACACATCATCTTGTTGTATTACACAAACTATTTACTGATATTGCAAAATATCGATCCAATTGTCGGGAACAAACTTACAAACAGTTGAATTTCCTTATTAAGTTGCTTTTAATATTCTGATTTAATGATAACAATGTGGAAATGAGCATGCTTTTTTTAAGTTTACTCAATCATCTTTGCTAATGTTTTTTGACACTCATTTTTCACCATTCGTCGCGGCATACTTAGCTGTGGGTGTCGTGAAGCATCTTTTCCATGACTCAATGGAATTATGAAATAAATACAAGGAAGATGCGAAACGAGCTTAAACGAATTGTTGATAAAATTAGAGGATTAACATGTAACTTAAGAACCCAGCGTCCTGTTGTAAAACATACAAAACTTGGTGAGATGCGTATAATCGCATATATCGTGAAAATCAGATGGTTCAATTTGAGATTTACGAATTTTGTGAGGTTGCCTGGCTGGTTATGCATATAAATTAGCGTGCTCGATTTTTCTCATATTATTCATTTCGAGACTATCGACAAAAGGGCATATCGGTTCGCTTCAGCTTGACAACCACACTCCCTGCAATTTTCTGACATCTTGAGTCACACATTGTATCCATTCTCGACTTCAATAATTCGAAAAATATTATGATTTACAGCTGATTCAAAATAGGATTAACGTTGCCAAAATATGACCTATTTTAACTAAATTTTAACGGTTGACGATTCTATTAACCGGGGTTAGCTTTGATCAATTTTGTCCAATATGTGCTTCACGGACGAAAATTTTTATTTGCTCAACTAAACGCCAGAACACACAAACACATCGGCAGAAATCTAAGACACCTAGTGTTTCGAATAGTGCTCGAAGCTCTCTTAATATTGAGAAATCTGCTGGTGAACATTGAGCGTCTTTTACAAGTAAAGCGAAATTACGTCATCTACAAAATTGCCTTTGATGAGGATCACATAGGACAACCGGGAATAAGTCAAGAATAAATGATATAATAGGAACATTTTTCTAACCGACTACACGGTCAGAAATCGTTCATTTACAAGCCAATGTTGACACGTGAAAAATCAAGAATAACAAGAATCCCTTTCGAAAGGATTTGTGATCGGAAGCACCCCACAAATGATTCTCATTGTCATATTGTTTGAAAACGATCTTGTTGATTATGTTAACTATATTAATAACGAAATGTTGCAGCTCAGAGAAAATCTGTAATCTACTTTTTGTAACATAGCTATTAGCATTCGACACAAAATAGAATCTACCCGATTATATTTGTCACTTCAACAAAAAAATTAAAATGACCTACTCTTTTTCTGACTGTCATAGCATACTCGTTGTGTTTTGAAGCTGACCATCGAGTATTGTTTTACGATAATAGTCGAAAATTCATGCGGAATTATTACTATCCTTACTATCCTTAATCCCGAAATTGAGTGATTTTTGCAATTTGATGGAATATAATACAGACATTCATTGCTAACATTGATGAAGTAAAAGGATTCGCTTTATATTGTTACTCTAACATCCTTTGACGAAATTATGTGACCATCCGTGCAAGGCGATGATTTTCTTCTTAATATAGGGCACGAAACCCTTTATTACGATTTGGAAGATAATTTATGCGCTCTCAGTTAACATCTTAGGAATAAAACCAAACCTTTTCTCGCTAATTATCAATATTCCACTCAAAAATTAATTGATGCCTAGTAATTTTATCGAAATAATCATTTCCCCCCCAAATATTTATTAAGTGCAGAATAATATATGCGACTTTTCGATGAGAAATAAGACGCTGTATTTAGAAACATGCTATTTATGAACGAAGTAATTGTTATAATGTTATTCATGTTTTCCAGTTTATCAACTACTACTTTATTAACAACATCCTTTTGGGATATATTGTAGACTTGTATTTTTCAACAAATTATTCCATACCAATGAATCTGCGTGTTTTTATATGATTTGCTCCTTGTGTTTGATACCACAAACAAGTTCATTGGCTTCAATATTATTCGAATACATTACCAATCACTTCTACAAAGCGCAGAACAATACAAATTCATAAACCATTCGATATTGATGGAACAAACTATAAGTTTAGGATTTTTCACAATGTTTCTAATAGTATAATCAAAACGCTAGGATGTGGCCACAAATGACACTGAGTTTTATGGTTGAAGGTTGGCGTGTGCCATTATGAGTTTGTACTGTTATCTCTTATTGGGAATCAAGTGAGAAGGCTGTGATTAATATCAGAAACACGATGTGTTTTAGGTGAGTTCTCTGATATGTCCATTCTGTGTTGACATTGCGCAAGCAGCAATTGAAAACTTAAAAAGATTTGTCAGCTATTTAGCTTCACTGCTTTAACAATCAGTTGAGTTGCGAATCAGGATTAGAAAATAAGAAAATGGATTTAATGACAGCATTCTATCAATAAATTTAACTCGTTTTCAAATATTTCCCCAAATGTTTCGTTTCTAGAATTGCCAATTTAACCAGCTACAATATAATTATATTATTGTGACGGCATCTCTTCCCTCACCGGGTCCTGAAAGACCACACTCATGTCTCAAGGTCACTAATAACATAGTCTAGATTCTGACCACGATAACTAACGAGAATTTTGAAGAGGCTACCAAACGTATTTACTACGATGAGGTACGTCACATTTTCATCGATCCATCATCTGTGTCAGATTTTATCACTGTGTTTACAAAACAAATATGTTTTTTTCGTCACCCTTCCGTGATTTTACGCCTCCATCGAGCCCACTGCATGTGGGCACCTTTCAACCGGATTGTGTCACATCCCGTAGGGATTTGACAGATTGAATAAACTAACGGTCATCAGTAAAACACGCGAACCAAATTAACCACACATTAATAAATGTGACATATCACATATAATAACACGCTCGGACGGAAAACAGCACGATGTATGGCTTCAAAATTTGATTTTATGGAAAATTAGAATGAATTATTGCACCGAGATTTCATTAATTTTGAGAAAATGCAGACGATCTTTATATAAGTGGATACGGATTAGTCTTCAAATGAGATTCGATTGTACCGAAGTAAACCTAGCGTTCTTAAGGTGGATATTGTTTGGTTAGCATGAAGAAATCATTGTTGGTAAGGTTTCGCTGGTCCTATTTTGCGAGATCTAAAGTGAAATACCACCTAAGACTAAAGCAACACACCAGGGTGGATTTCTTTCTTTCATTATGTTTCTATGATAAGAGGCGCAAATGTTTATGCACGCTTTTGATGTTCGCTTGTATTACTTCTAGATTTTCATTGTACACGTTACTCAAGATATGTTTAATCTACTTCGTTAGGTAGATTATGAATCTTTTACATCAGAAATATTTTAAACACGGATTGCTTGTCCGCTATTAAAAAATAGATTTACGAACAGAATTGTTCACATCCACTGAACAAAAGCCTTGCTTCTTGTGAATCTTTTTCTTCCACGCGAAGTTACTATGTTATTCCCTATTCGAGAACTAACAAATTTAGAAACTCTTTTGTTCCATACTTGGCTGGATACATGGTTGATCAGTCGAAAGCTGTTATAGAGCAAAGAAGCGCTTGACAATTTTTTTAAATGACGCTGAGATGTTCCAGTTATTCTCCAATATTTATTTTTCTAATTCGCCTCACATTTGTCTAGCGTATGATAACCTGACACTTTATTAGCTCAAGTATCATTTCATTGTGCTTCACTTTATACATTTTATCATATTTGTATTTTGTGGAGAAATTAATGTATTGCGGAAAATTCGTGTACACGAATAAAGTCATTCTCTTCTTCTT
>JACCGJ010000988.1:7569-21296 GCA_013407085.1 Atriophallophorus winterbourni
GAACAAACAATCAGACGATTTCAATTCACGGTGCTTACGGGCCACTTGGTAATATCCTTTGACCATGGCATGGCGTCGGTCGACCTGGGAGCGAGACAATATTCCGGATCTAACCCACAAACGGGGCCGGATGTCGGAACCTCGTCGCCATCATTTGTGATTTGATCAGATCGGTTGGAGTGTGTGGGACCCAACCACGTGAGAGACGGTGCAGAACATTGAGGTTGGCTGGTCTGGTAGCAAGACGTTCGCGTGTTCGTGTGTGATATACAACAACCGGAACTGTTGAAGAAAATGTGAAAGCATTTGACACTAGATGTGGCAATAACGATCAAAAGTATACAAAACACGGGGGAAAAGTAACGAGCCACTTCAGAGGCAGGTTGTCCGGGTTCTAGATGGTATGGCATGAAAGCACAAGCCTCATCCAGGCAAAGTGCTGCACAGTCAGACGCTGCACGTGGGATAAGATACTGTCAGGTTGCCCAGGCCTAGACAGATATAGGAAGAGAAAATAGCAATGTCAGTGAGACTCCAGCCTGTTTTCGCATGCACCTCACTGCCGGTGGCAAATCAATTTAGCACGATGTTAGCTGCACAGCACAAGTGCTGCACGATTTCACATCCGTCCCAATAAGCCTAAACCAACTCAGAGGTTGACCAACGTTACGTGTAAAACAAACCACCTTCATCGTTTGACAAGGCAGCCGGTACTTACTTACTTTACTTTTGTGCGGCTGGCTTTACGGGTGGATTAGCCGGCTTCATTGATGTCTCGGATCGCACCAGCCCACGCACGTTGATCGGAGGCGAGATCGTTGCAGATCGTGATCTAGTGTCGTTCCCACCTGCGAACTCCGTAGACGGTGCGCAGACCCAGGGTGTCTACATCCTCTTTCACAGTTGACAGCCAGGTTTTCACTTGACCACCTTGCCGCCGACGCCAGGTGCAAACGGGTTTGGGGTCGAGGACGAGTTTTGGAAGTGCTGTGTCTGTCTTTCGGAGGACGTGGCCAAACCATTGCAGCCTTCGCCGTTGTATGTGAGCGGAAAGTGGAGATAGTCCGCTGCAACGCTCTCGTACGGCTGCGTTGGATACTCGGTCAGTATATCGGATGCCCAAGATTACCCTAAGGCACCAATGGTCGAACACTTCTAATGTGCGTACATCCTGTGACCTTAAAGGCCATGTCTCGCATCCATAAAGCAGTACAGGGCGGATCGCTGCTTGATAAACACGCGTCTTAGTTTTTAGGCTGATCCCGGTCTTGCGCCAAAGGGTGCCTTTCAACTGCAAAAACGCATTACGAGCACGATCGACCCTTAACTTCACTTCATCTTTCGCCTGACCATTGGGCAATATACTTGAGCCGAGGTCTTTAAAGACTGGAACGTATTCGATCGGACAACCCTGGACGCGAAGTGGCTGGATGCCTGGTGTGTCGGAATAAAAAATGCCTTGGTCTTAGCCGCGTTTATCTCAAGACTGACTTTCGCGGCAGTGGCACTAATGCGGTCTAAAACGCTTTGCAGCATTTCGGTATTGTCGCCCAGAACGACTATATCGTCAGCGTAGTCAAGGTCGGAAATCCATAGATCCGTTGAAATTTGCACCCCTTGATAGTCTGTTAACGCCTGGTTCATTATCCAGTCTACGACATAGTTAAACATAACCGGCGATAGCGGGTAACCTTACCTGACTCCTGTGTGCAAGTTAAATTCACGCGATTCTTCACCGTAGACACGAAACAGTGCCTTTGTAGAGCT
Source organism: Atriophallophorus winterbourni (assembly GCA_013407085.1). Lineage (NCBI taxonomy): Eukaryota > Metazoa > Platyhelminthes > Trematoda > Plagiorchiida > Microphallidae > Atriophallophorus > Atriophallophorus winterbourni. Next base: position 9,337 of record JACCGJ010000988.1, read on the forward strand.
GTAATAGGCTCTGATTAGGTTGACGAGCTTTAATGGAACCCCATCCGATAGCATGTTGTCCCATAAACAACCACGGTCTACGGAGTCGAAGGCGGCGCGGAAGTCAATAAAGCAATGGTATGAATATGGTATGAAGGCACAAGCCTGATCCAGGCAAAGTGCCGCACAGTCACAGACTGCACGTGGGTTAAGATACTGTCAGGTTGCCTAGGCCTAGACAGATATGTGAAAAAAATAGAAAAAAATAAAGCAAGCAAGGCAGCCGGTGGTCCAACTAACGAATCTGGTACGGGGTACCGGGAGTATGCAACTAAAAAACCCACATGTCCGTCGAATCTCACAGGGATCGCTGATTGTTGAGGAAAATAGGTGAGAAAAGTTAACCATCACCGCTCCAAAACCAAGGAGTCACTTACGCGCGATCCAATTCCCGCTGCGGCTGCACAACCAACTGATGCAATTTCGGATCGAAGCGCATGCATGGCGGGTAAACTGCTCCGGCACGAATCAAGTCACTTCCGCGTGGACCCAGCAGCACATTTCCACGTTCTGACCAACACACGGGACTAGTGGAACCATTGGGAAAAGGGACCGCGCCGGTTGTGTGGAGATCGGTTGACGAGGTGAAACCGAATACGCTCCAATGAACGATGAACACAATCACGTGGATTAAGGTGACCACATAGGAGAGATAGGGGCTGAAATCAATCAATCAATCAATCATAAAGAATGTCATCAATTTAAAACAAAGGTGACAACACAAATCTGGAAGGAGCTAAAAAGAGTGGTTGTTGTTGTTGTTGATGACCTCCTTCAGTCGATGTCGACCATGGATGTACATCACAATCGCATGAAAGTTCATTTTCTACAGCTTTTGGAATGACTAAACAGTCCGATTCGGGAAGAACAATCTCTCCTGCAGCGCTGGCAACGATAGTCAGAACTCGGGTGTATCGCATCAGTTGCACGCCGGCGGCGTGATCTGCGTTCAGCAGCCAAGAGTTGTATATGCTCCTCCCCAGCTTGAAGACGACGCTTTACACAATGCCTCCAATGTGAGCGGTCAAGAGCAAGTTCTTCCCAACTCGCCGGGTCAATGCCAAGAGCTTTCACATCTCTTTTACAAACGTCTTTGTACCGCCCAATGCTCGACTTCCTAATTGCAACTCACCATAGAGTAGATCTTTCGGAATACGACTATTCTCCATTCTGTAGACATGACCAAGCCACCGCAGGCGGCGCTGTCGCAATAGGGTGGTAAAATTGACAATAGTTTAAGAAAAAAAGAACAGACCTGGCGACAAGTAACGTTCGGTTAAACACTACCCACAGTAATTCTGGCATGCTCAGACAACACCGTGCTTAATTAATTTTTCAACGGTAATGAGCTGCATGCTAAAACACATAGGAGTCTGACGACCAGTTTTCCATTCGTATATCCGTCTATACCTGGTTACCCTGACAGTATCTTAGCACACGTGCAGCCTATGACTGTGTGACACTTTGTGTGGATCCCAGACGTGGATTTTAGGTATAGTACACCTACATGTATGTGCTGTGCGACTAACACCGTGCTAAATTGACTGGCAACGTTTCGCTTCTGACACAGAAGCTTCGTCAGTACGAACCTGGATCCGGTTTCAATTGTATTCACCTGTCTACCAAAGGTAGACATATGAGATTAGGATCTAGCGCAACACTCCCCTGCTTGCGGTGTAATCCTTCAATTGCGTTGTGTGTGTAGGTGCGAAAAATGTTCGCAGACCAAACAGCCTGCTTACTTAATCCGTGTACACATTAGGAGCCATCCACGTTAATTCATTATACACTGCAGAAGACGAGGTGCAATTGTGCAGTACTTCTGTGCTGTGCAGCTAACACCGGTAGTGAGCTGCATGCGGGCAGCCGCTGGAGTCTCAATATCAGTCCAATTTTCATTCTCATATCTGTCTAGGACTGGGTAACTTGACAGTATCTTAGCCCACGTGCACTCTGGATCAGGCTTGTGATTTAACAAATCTTGCAGAAGAAGAAGCCTCTGCTGTGTCAGAAGTGAAACGTTACCGAAAAACTGTTGTAACCAATTCATTGCAAACTTTTCTTTTCACGAAAACATAATCGTTGGTAACTTTTGAACTAAACCTTTACGGATGTGGAAACTTTAATCTTTGCGAAAAAAACGCGGTAAGGGGAGAGATTCAACGAGGTTGAGGATCATCATGATGTCAATCGCGACTCACAAAAAATCAAGTTGCACGTCGAAAACGGGCCGCCGTGACTTGAGAGAATGATGGATTAGCGGTTGCCGAGAATCTCCAAATGGTTCCTCAATCGATGAGAATGTTGGTGAAGGCTTGGATTCTGAAGAGCAAGAATGAAAAGATCACGAATCCGGCGGGTGACGTAACTTTGTGAAGCGATAAAAAGAGGGGACTAATAAATTATTGCGTGCTTCTAGTAAGACGAGTAACAATGGTACGTTAAGGGTGAACAGTAGGGGATTTTTACTTAAACACAATTATCATCGTGTGTCTGACCCAAGCAAAGTGCCGCACATTCAGAGACTGCACGTGGGCTAAGATACTGTCAGGCCTAGACAGATATGAGGGGATAAGGCTTGTGTTGTCATACATACATCGTGTGCCAATCAATTTAGTTCGTTCTGCTAACGATTGTGGTACTGTCTCGATTATGAAAGTGGTAGGCTTCGTTTGCACAGTATAAAATCGCATGGTTATATCAACGAAGGAAAACGTAGCTGAAAATAAGCCACGATCGTGTAATCTTGCTTAACTTAGTGTGCGTTGACTGTCAAATGTTAAAGCGAATATCCGCTTTCATGTTTAACGGTTGTCTCTATAGAGTGAGGAAAAAAGCCAGCAGTATGCGACTCACTAACCTTGAGGAGACAATCGTGCGTTTTCCAGTGGAATCGAAAACACGGAAGGAGGAGAAATCGCATGGTGTGTCCCGAATGGCTCTGAAAGACTTCGTAGCTAGTGAAACATGGAACAGTAGCATTGGTAATAATAAGTTAAAGTCGTAAACAATAACAGCAACAAAACATTTAAGAGCACGGGCCAATTACCTATCCAGCTGATTTTCCTCGTAATGTGAAAATGTCATTATTTCCTAGTTTAACGCTTACTTGTAGATGCTCGACCGCACATTGGTGCAGCTTGAGTTATGCCTTAACTTCCCGAAATTTGGTTTTACAGCCTGGCAACGAGAGAGTGAGTTTAAAACAGTGGATGCAGCATTTGCAGCTCACTAGCATGTATGGTATGGTATGAAAGCACAAGCCTGATCCAGGCAAAGTGCCGCACAGTCAGAGACTGCACGTGGGCTAAGCTACTGTCAGGTTGCCCAGGCCTAGACAGATATGAGAAAGAAAATAGAAATGATAGTGAGACTCCAGCATGTTTCAGCATGCAGCTCACTACCGTCGGCCAATCAATTTAGCACGATGTTAGAAATCAGAATGAATATAGTGCCATAATATGCAAGACACTAAAATTACACATTGAATGTCATGATCGAATTATGCACACTGAGAATGAAACAACGTAGTGAAAAAATATTTTGAATGGAATCGAGGTTAAAATGTGAAAAAGTACACTTACGAATTGGGGTTTCTGGCCAGCCTACAAAAAATATGAATGGAAAAACCGAAAATCAGGAAGACGGGCGAGACAAAAGATAGTAAATTTATGTGTTGTGACGTATTAATTGAGGGATAACCGATTTATTTTGCAAGTTCAGACCAAAATTTCGATTTTTTATAGGTTAAAATATGGTTTTTAGTAAAAACCCATAAAAATTCACATTTTGGAAATTTAGATTCCGTTGTGCTAGCCTTTCGTTTGTTTTATGAATGATTTTTACTATAGCTGAATAATACATATGGGTCAATAAAGATAACAGAATGGACGATTCATTGCAAAAATGAATTTGAAATTTTTAGGCAAAAAACATAATCATCATAGAAAGCATTACACAGGTACCGAGTGCTTAACTGCTACACAACCATAACAATTTTGAAAAGATAGCGAAAGGTGGACCTAAGAATCTACTGAACCTGTAGAAGATTAGAGACAGATACATCGGGATCAGGTACCTACACCTGATATAAAAAATCAATAAAGTTACGCGAAAAAGAAGAGCGACATCAGAGTTACAGTTTGCTTGCATCATAACAAGCTTAATCAAACACTCTTAGATGTTTATGAAAGACTTAACACGATGTTGAGTCGTATTACTGGCACGGATGTGCAATCGTGCACTACTTCTGTGCTGTGTGGTTAACATCGTGTTAAATTGATTGACCAACGGTAGTGATCTGCATGCGAGTACACGCTGGAGTCTCACTACCATTTCTATTTCAATTCCCCCCTCATATCTGTCTAGCACTGGGCAACCTGACAGTATCTTAGCCCACGTGCAGTCTCTGACTGTGCGGCACTTTGCCTGGATCAGGCTTGTGCCTTCATACATACATTACTGAGAGTAAGACGCCACTGAGAATTTTCATCTCTTTGCGTATAGAATTTCATTGTTCAAGTACACGTTAGAACGGCAGGCCGGTAATAAGATTAGCTAAATGGCAGAGTAGTGATTATAAAAAGATTAAAACGGTAATAATGTTATTCCATCGCGCGGTGACTGGACCTTAACGTGGTGTGATGGTTTGTGTACCTCCGTGACCCATGGAGCTATACTGGGTTGTGTCCTTTGGGCACAAGCAGAGTTACTCACAAAAGAAAGGTTGATGGATAGAGGTCAGATGAACTCAGTCTCAGCCCACTGCCTTGTGGATACAACTCGTTAGCCAAAGGCTTTGGTCGAGAACCCTAATTGTTCTTCTGTCTAGGCATAGGCGACCTGGAAGTATCCCAGCCCACATCTCACCATGATAATCACAAATAACTCCAATTCCATAGTGCATCGGCCGCCGCACATGATAAATCGGATCGCCTAATCTACTGCATACAGCAGGGCGGGTATGTATGAAAGCACAAGCCTGGTCCAGGCAAAGTGCCGCACAGTCAGAGAGTGCACGTAGGCGATATTATTAGCAAGGTGGGTAAGAGAAAACAAGCTACTGCTGGCCTTACTCTTCAATCTTTTTTCTGTCCCCTCTCCTTACGCGTTTTTTTATGATAAGCGGCCGATCTGAACCTTTTCGAAGCTTAACATATCTTAACCCCAAATTTCAGAATCGTAGAAAGCGCTTGAAGCAGCTAAATGAGGCGGTGTAAAAATAGAGGATTCAAAGTGCAAGTGCATATTATCAACCAGAACAAAATGTCTGGGAATTCATTGGTGTTGGAAGAAAATTCATAATGCCCAGATATAAATTCAGATTGAAGGGAGCAAAGTTATTATTTTTAAATCCGAGAGAAACAATGCGCACGCGTTTAGAGAGATGTTTATAAAGTTACAAAAAATAATTCGAAAACATTAGATGCGTCAGTTATGAAACCAAAAATAAGCTGCGAAACTATCCTCATAACCATTAACCATTCTAATGTACAGAAAATATCACCTTACCGGTGGTCGAGGCCCATCTTTTAGCATGCCATATCGACTCATATATTGTAGCCTACGAGAGTCAGACATGGGGTCTGTATCGATAGGTTTGCTGAGAAACAATGTGGAAAACGTTATGATTACTTTCGAATTCTTGGAACTTTTGCAGCCATGAAGGAGAATAAAAGCCGATAACAATGAACTGTTTATGAGTAAAAAATTCCGATCCACTATAAATGAAGGTACAAGGAATATGAGTCAGAATTAGAAGTGTAAAGCAATCGTCTCTTGAACAAAGATTTTTCACAAAATATTTTAAAGTAAAATGCTATGATGAGAGTATATTTGAAATAGGAACAATCATTGTAAGGAATTTGAAATCGGCATCATATCTACGATCCGGGATTTCCAACATTACAAGCTCCAAAAATCATGGTTTTGAAATCCTGTACATTGTGTACTGCGCAGGAAACCCTGCGCTAAATTGTTTGTCACTGGTGATCAGCTCTACGCGAAAAGACGCTGAAATCTATCAATAACCTTTTATTATATTTCCCTAGGCCTGGGAAACCAGACAGCATTTCTTTTTACGTGTGCTCTGACTGTGGGATACTTTGCTTTATATAGATAACATCGTGCTAAACATATTTGCCAAAGATATTGAGCTGCACGGGGATACACGCTGGAATCTCACTGGCATGTTCTTATTTGCTCTTATATCTGTCTGGGCTTCGTCAGACAGGACAGAACAGGATAGTATTTTTGCCCGCGAGCACTGTCTAACTGTGCGGCACTTTGACTGGATTTAGGCTTATGATTTCATAAATATAATATATACACCGGCCGGAATAATCAAATAGATAAGTGGATATTGTTTCAATATATTTAAATACGTTAAAAACCGATTAACAAGATTCATTTTTGCTCACTAGTGAGAAAAGGAGACAAAAAAGAGCGATTCTATTTCGATCTTTCTCAAGTTTGCGCTTCCACGGCCATCCCTAACTTTTAGTCGTCAATAAGCCGATGTTATCATGATTGGATGTACCCTAATTTTTAAATCCACTTTATCTAGTAAAGTATCAAATTACAGCCTGATCAAAAGGCAAATTTATGGCTTTTCATCCGAAAATGTGTTTAGTAACTTGCGTCGACCGACGTAAGGTTCACCTCATAAATTTTCGGATAACTTGATTTATATGACATTACTAAAGAGAAACTTGTAGAGTAACTAGCTGTCACCGTCTTCGACAAGCTCACTTGGACTCGCAATTTTATTTTGCAGTTGCTATAGCTTCGGCACTTTTTTCAAAATACTTTGTGTAGATTTCACATTATAACTGAATCATTTCACATGAAAAAAATTTTCTATCAACATTAATTTAAAACTGGATTATTATGTTTGAATAAAAAGTCAAAACGGTATGTTACCAACACAACATATTGCTCGTCGCCTAACTAACTTTTGAAGTCATTCATTGCCACAAGAGGTGTTAGGATGTGAGATTCGATAGTGTGGAGCTGCTCTGGTCTAGACAGAAGTAGCAAGTCAATTTAGCACGGTTAAGTAAAAAGTATTTCTATGCATGAAAGCACAAGCCTGATCCGGGCAGTGGCGCACAGTCATAGACTGCATGTGGGCTACGATACTGTCAGGTTGCCCAGGCCTAAACAGATATAAAAAAAGAAAATAGAATGGTAGTGAGACTGCATCATCATCATCATGAAGCACAAGTCTGGAGCCAGACAAAGTGCCAAGCAATATGGAGCAGGAAAAGTAGATAAGCAAGCGCGTGGAAAAGGGAAAGCAGACAAATGGAATATGCAAAAGCAAATGCACAAAAAAGCAGCTTGTTTTTGTAATTTCACTGCACGCGATTTTTTGGTTTTTTTGTGTATTTATATAAAATAATACCGGATAAAAATTATGACACACATAATAAAATATACTGGCGCCGCTGACTTCAGTTTGTAGCCATATCGCGTAAGGTTTCCAGCCAACTATTAGGTGGAGCTTTAGTACCCCACCCAGGCAAACCAACCGCCCAACTGAGCCTAGCGCTACGGTGAGTTTCTTCATCCCAACGCGCCACGTTATGGACTGGCCACCCGATCTTTTGTCCCAGTTTCTGTCAGGCTCTGCGAAAAAGGCGCGGTACGGTAAACGGTGAGTAGGCATTCTTAAAACATGTCCCAACCAACGCAAGCGAGCAAGCATCAGCATTTCTCTTAGTCCGTGGCCACACGGTCCCAACACCCGCTTGCAGACATCTATATTTGTAACACGATGCTGCCAACGAATGCGAGCAATTCTACGCAGGCAACGGGTATCAAAAACAGAAAGCCGACGGACATCTTCCGCTCGGATAGACCAGGTTTCGCAGCCATAAAGGAGTGTAGCACGCACCACTGCGTTGTACACTCGGCCTTTGGTATGGAGTGAAACATCGCGTCGACGCCACAGGCGGTGAAGGTTAGCAAACGCTGCACAAGCTTTGCGAACACGATGTGAGATCTCGTCCTCGACACAACCGCCAGCGGAGATACAACTGCCAAGGTAAACAAAGCTGTCGACCAATTCAATATCGACATCGCACACAGTTAGGTTTGGAAGAGAGCCGCTCCAATCCTGGGTAAGTGTTTTACACTTTTTAGGCGCGAAGCATATGCCATACCTCGAAGCTTCAAGTGCCAGGCGGTCCAGGGCTTTTTGCATTATATGAGGGTCATCTCCCAGAAGTGCGATGTCATCCGCATACTCTAGATCGGTAGCTCTCTCACCCGGCAGAAGTTCAACACCAGTACCGATGTTTGAATGAAATGCGGTCAAAAGCCTTACTGAAATCAATAAAGACGGGGTAGCTCAAATCAAGTTCAGCACACCAGTGCTTGCGAGCATTGATGAGATTATATGTGCATAATCGTCTTTTCGTAAAACAAAACTGAGCAAGGGTTAACTGACTGGTTGCAGAGAGAAAATCTTTCAACGTTTTTTCATCAGTCGTTCCAGATATTTCCGAACGACCGAGGAGAGAGTAACCGATCTGTAGTTAACTGGATCACAGGTTGTCATAGCCGGGGGTGGCAGTGGGGATAAGCTCCCACTGTTTATAAAATGCTCCCATATGGCATGCGTCTCAAATAGCCTCTGACAACCAAGTCCAGTTTCTGGCCTGCACGAGTGGCTCTTCGAGCCCGGCGGAACTGCTTCTACCAACAGGAGAAGGGGCGAGGGCGAGTGACTGGCGCCTGAAAACCAGTTTCAGTTTGCTTCGGGCAGATGAAGCCGTTAGCCTTGCGAGGGGATTTCATCTAAGGGAAGGGGAAAACCCTGATTTTAAACCTCCGATGACTTGTGGGATACCCGATCGCGGAAAGGCTGGGAGAAAACCATGAGGAAAACCCTTGAAAAGAGTCTGGTAGACCCACCTATTTCTGGCAACTCCTGCTGCCTGAAGGTCGCACTTCATTGTGCAAAGGCTAGAGAAGCTGACTCGAACAAACGCCGAGTGGTGCTGGGGACGCCGTTTTGTACCCAAATTCCCAAGAATCTTCTTTGAAGCCGACTCATCCTCCTGGAGGAGATAGTCGCACAAAGTAAAGTAAAGTAAGTTGCCTTTATACATTGTTTTGACAATGCCATAGTTCCACTCTTGTGTTACCCTTTCACACTTCAGAGATAAACTAAAGATCAGTCCCAGTGGTTTGTGTATAATACCTGAAATGCCCTCAAAAGCATAGGGTATATACCACCAGGACCTGGTGCTGAATGTACATCAAGTAGTTCAAATAAATACTGCACGATCTCTAGTGAAATCATAATACCAGGCATTTCGGCGCTACTCTCATTAAGCAGTGGAATTGGAAATGTCTCCTTCGTGTAAACCAAAAGTACTCATCCGCGAGAAGTATGTTGAGTCAAGCCTTCAATACATCTCAAGCAGGGTACCCGTTGAGAATCTTTGGTTATAAATTTCATGTATGCAAACAAGCGTTTCGGCATTGACTTGGATTTGTCTACTTAAGGATTTTTATAAGCCTAACTTTATTCTCTTTTTAGGTGAGTGCACTTGCTACAGATAACTTAGTGAGCTTCATAATCATCATTGCATCCGCTGAAAGAGAATTTTAGCCGTAACCGCATCCTTTTTTCATGTATTTACGAATAATGTTATCAAATTACGATCGCCCCTTGGCTGGATGATTTTCATTTATCAATGGAGCGTGATTTTCAAGCAATCTGATTTTACGCAAAAATTCCAAGCAACAGCTTTCAACATTCGTTGACGGTGGAAGTGAGCCGTCTGCAGACGTATTTGGACTCTTTGTGTTAATTGCTATTAGTTTCTCCGGGCATTTGTTTATATTCTCGATTGGAGAGCTCGAATCAAAACGATTAATAGAGCAGTGATCGCTGCGCCCAATAGGGGGCTTCGATCGATAGATCTGTAACAACAGAAAATATAGTCATGACCACCAATCTAATATCGAAGAAACTTGTCCAACACATATCCTCGCGGGATTGTTTACCTTCTGCAACAAATTCAGATCCAAAATCTACCTAGGAATTCTTATTGGAAAAGCTCACCCTTCGCAAATAAATCCATTGTTTTTATCGGGCGTATTCAGATCTCCAAGAATGATACAGTGGCCAGGGATAACATGCCGTTTGATTTAAAAACATAGCTCAGTAACGTACACGCCAGATGATTGGTAGAGGACCCCAAATGAAACAGCCCCAGAGCTAGACTTTATTTTAAACCAGAGGCTTTTGGTATGTCCGACATCATATTAAAATATTTTAAAGATTTCAACAAAAAAGATCTTTAAAGTAAAGAAACACCACCGGCAAATATCGAAGCAATATATTATCAAGATAAAAAATATGGCGCTGCAGTATTCTTGGGGTATGTCGCAGAATTACGAACAATACAGAGCACGGAAAACTAGCAAATGGACAGCTCGAGAAATGCTTGAGTGCTAGTGCATTAGGAGTTTCACAAATGATGCAAGGAACTAGAAACTATTTTAGTTCAGTTCTGTTACACAAGATGATGCGAAAGCACAAGCCTGATCCAGGCAAAGTACTGCATAGTCAGCGGCTGCACGAATGTGAAAATGTGCAGTATTTCCGTGCTGTGCAGCTAACATCGTGCTAAATTGATGGGCCACTTGTCAATAATCAATAGTCGTGAGTTGCATGCTGAAACACGCCGGAGTCTCACTATCATTTCTATTTTTCTTTTTCTTCTGTCCTAACTGCCTAGGCCTGGGAAACCTAACAGAATTTTAGCCCACATGCAGTCTCTGACTGCAGTTAAACAAGACATTAGGAGTCTAACGAGTCAATTGAGCGTCAAGAATTCCTTTCAGTGGAAAGCTACAGAAAAGCAAATACTACTGGCGAAACGCTTTTTATCGTCCGTTGGATATCTTCGACGATCGTGATGCACAGAGATTATCTGGTTTGTATTTAAGCGTTTCAATATGAATGATGCTGGAAAAACAAAAAGCAATTCTCCATCTACAACAAAAGTTGATTATAATGCGGTTTTCGAAATTATTAGCAACCGCTATATTTCACAATGGCACTTTCTCTAACCGTATTTCACCAGATGATAATATTACCATGTTTTCGGTGATTCCTCACAAATGTTTGCAGTCTTTATTCCACATACGTGAGGACCGTTTTGGAATATGGTTTGCCAGCACCCCTTTTTCATCCTCAACTTAAGGTGCTAAATTGATTGCCAACGGTAGGGAGCTGCATGCGAGTACACGCTGGAGTATAACTACCATTCTTTTCTATTTACCCCCTAAATATATGTCTAGGACTGGGCAACCTGACAGTACTCAGCCCAGTGCAGTCTCTGGACTTGTTCGGGCACTTTGCCTGGATAAGGCCTTGTGCTTTTAGAACTTAAACTGAGGGGAGAAAGTGACCAGTTGGAAAAATTTCAAAGGCGGGCGGGAAAAGGTTTAAAAGGATTGAATCAATTCCTTATGGGAGAGAGTTCAAGCCTATCCTCTGTCGTCAGTATTCGGAGTGTGCGCTTACGACTGCTGTGCGAACTCGTCGCATATTACTGGGTAGGCTTATTGGTGACGAGCTGCGCGAGTTATTCCCTCTCGTGACGAGTCTCAAGAACCGTGGCCATGGCTCGAAAGCTTCAAAAGCGAAGGACACTACGCCTACCTCAGGGATTCACGCTCTCAACAAGAATTGTTAACTTGTGGAATGCGCTTCCGAAGAGGTTATCTCAGCGAGCTCTGAAAACCAATTCAAGCAACTTTTGGATAAGGTGTTGCCTGTAATCACGGCGAAGCTGAACAACACTGGACAGGATTTCTTAAACTGAGGTTCTCCTGGACTAGGTTGCTGATATAAAGAGATGCGGCTTACAAGGGCTTGACCCCCTGTCGTCTATCAA
>JACCGJ010000989.1:0-43010 GCA_013407085.1 Atriophallophorus winterbourni
ATCGCTTTGTAAGCTCAAACAGTCCACGCTTAACGTGATTCGCATGAAAAGTTTAACATCATACGCAAGGAGAACCATTATGGCTGTGACATGTTTCGGAAGGTCGTTGATGTAGACCGAAAAGAGAACTGGACCACGTACCGATCCTTGTGGGACACCACTAGTGGCTTCGATTAGTTGTCATGGGCTACTAACTAATACTTGCGGATGTATCTTCTTTTGTTTATAAGGCTTCGGACAATGTTTGAAGAAGACAAACTTATCTATCGAGTCAGAATTATTTTTTTGTGATCCGCTATTACCGTTAGCAAAATATCAACACTTACTGAACAAGTTTAAATAATATCAGATGGACCTTGTTGTTTGATATTGATCGGAACTATTTTTACGTTTTCAAAGAATGCATTGTAGACATTGGTATAAAATACTGGAATGGAAAGCGATCCGTTCTAATTAAGAGTTTTGTTCACAGAAGAAAAGAACAAGGGATCACAAACAATGTCTACTAATGATGTTATCATGGTTTACTGACACTTAATCGTCAGATACTTAATCCCTAGACACTTAATGACCAGACATTTGATCCCCAGACATTTAACCCCCAAGTCACTTCATCCCCAGTCACTTAATCTTCAGTCAGTCAGTTTGATAACTTCTGAACAATCCGCATATCTCCACAAACTTCCTCTTCTGTTTGATATGAACCCCAGCACTTGCCTGAAGAACTGAAACCGTATGCTGTCGGCAATCCTTTCGCAAACCGTTAAGAAATGTCCACTTGGTGGGATGTTGGCAAGAAAAGAGTGACTGTAATGCATCATTCAACGGCACAATCATGAGGCGTAAATCATCGTCTGCCTCATTATCTGCTTTCATCCCTAGTTCACTTATTTTTCGTTGCATGGTATGATGTTTCGAGCAATTCAGCGATACTCAACTACGGAAAGATTGACGTTCTTAAAATCAGAAGTTGTCAAACTGTGGTTTAAGTGACTGCGGATGAACTTGGGGGTGAAATATCTAGGGAACAAATGTCTAGTGATTAAGTGTCTAGGGATTAAGTGTCGGCGATTAAGTCTCTGACGAATAATTGTCTTACGAGTAAGTGACCGTTATCATATCTATTCATAGGAATTAGAAAATGTTCCAGGATATTTCGGACATAAAATAACCGTTTTTCCGTTGCTTGAAATTGATGAATTCACAAGAAGTTTGGAGAGAGAAAAGCATGTAAGATCCCAACCAAACACTTTTTTGTTTACAAGAAAATATTAAGGTCAGGAGATGGCAAATTAAACTTTGACTCTGTAATCAAGACATTTTTATGTCAGGATTGAAGAATGAAAAATAACTATTGTTGTTGGCCTCCTTCTGTCGATGTCGACCATGAATGTACATCACAATCGTATGAATTTTCGAGTTCTACCGCGTTATGAATGAGTAAGCAGTCCGCAGCGCTTGTTTAGCGGGGCCTTTAAATCGGCCGTGTATAAAATTAATTTTTCTACTTGTTTTATCCATTTTTTTCGTTAACTCTCTCGCAATCGCTTGAAATATGTTTGGGAGCGATCGTGCATTCATAATGCAAAGAAATTTGAGTGCAAGCGGTTAGAGCATGTTTTGGGTAACGTTGCACTTTTGAAACAGTAACATACGGCCCCACAGTGTCAACCGACCTTGACCGTGATCACTTGTATTCCATTAATGTGGATACACACCGTAGCAGGCAAATTGACCACTGATCCTACGTGATACTCCCACGGCTTACTATAAGCTATTTTGTTGTAAGGTAGAAACAAAGTTGGTGGGTTGAATGCTAATTAGTCATGTTTCCTGGCTTGACTATCGAAGGCGTTTGCAAAAGAGATATGAAACCTCTTAGGATTGACCTCGCGAGTTAGGAAAAACTTGCTCTTGACCGCTCACTTTGAAGGCATCGTGTAAAGCGTCGTCTGCAAGCTGGGAAGGAGCAACTAAAGCTCTTGGTTGCTGAACGCAGATCACGCCACCGGCATGCAACTGACGCCCAAAGACCGAGTTCTGTCTATCGTTGCAAGCGCTGCGGGAGAGATTGTTCCTCCAAAATCGGACTGTTTAGTCATTCGAAAAGCTGTAGAACATAAAAATTCATGCGATTGTGATGTTCATCCATGGTCGACATCGACCGAAGGAGGCCAACAACTTTAGATGAGAGGTATGGTCCGGTGTTCGGTTTGATTGTGAATAATTGAACATTAGTTAAATGTAGGTCAAAGTAGATATTTTTAGACTTATGGTAATTGAGCTTGTCCATTTAATCGATATCGGGGTATAACCAACTCTAAGCCTCACGTGATTTTCGTTCATTTCTGAAAATTGTACAATCAAACGACTGGCTCTCAATTCTGTCTAATGACTTTATTCATGTGCGACCGAGGCGTCTTGGGATTTCATTGCAGTGACAGAAACCTGGTTGAGTAATCCCATACACGACTCTGAACTCAAAATCTCACACGTGATTATTTACAGAAAAGATCGAGCAACAAAATTTGGCGGTGTCCTCCTCTACTTACATGAAAGCATCAACTGTAATATAGTTTTCTCCCCTGAGCTAAATGTTCCAGGTACATTGTTTTGCTTTATTGACCCGCATGATAAACATAAGTGCCTCTTAGCATTAATTGTCGCTCCCCCCTTCTTCATCATCCCCCGCTGATACTGTTTTATTTAATGCAATGCGTTTTGCATGGAAGCTACCCTACTCACATTCGCTCCTCTTCGGTGATTTTAATGTATCGACACTTGCCACACATATTACGGGTGACGATTCCTTTTAAAGCTTTCTTAAAGAAATAATGACTTGCACCCCTCTTTACAACCATGTACAAAAACCAACACGATTTCGATCTGAACAAATTCCATCTACCCTGGACCTTATACTTACAAACGAAGAACTCATGATAGAATCTGTTTTCTATACAGATCCACTTGGATTGAGCGATCAAATTGTCATGAGATTGGATTATATTTATCAATACGAACCAGTAAAAACTACTCAACGAACGTATACAACCGTGAACTATGACTTGCTTCGAGCTCTTATTACTGATTTCTCATCGAACGTAAAATAATAAGCATCAAACAGCGTTCAAAGAAGCCTTCCAGATGCAATACTCAAAAATGGATGTTTACGCATGACAAGGCTCGGTACAAATACTTGGACGATCCGTCAGGGCTAAATTGGTGCAACTAAACCTTATTGCGAAAACATTACCAAATCAGTCTACTCGACAAATTGTTATGAATCCCAAAGCATTGTGCAAACACGTCAACGACCTCCGGAATGTTAAAATGGAAATACAGCCATCGGCCTTTGCTACTAGCCTAGTGACTTCATTTTAAGATCGTGCAATCGTTTTTCGACAACAATTTACATCAGTAATATCACAAGTATCGACACATGGACAGTCTTTAAACTCTGACAGATGCAGTCTGTCAATTCTCCACGGGGTGAAATCCACCCTCAACTTTGTTAAAACAAAATTAATGAGGATGAAGTAAACAGGTTTATTTGGTATAAATAATATACACCCGAACCTTTTGTATAATATGTCTTACGAATTTGCCATACCAACGTACATCGATATTGTTCGAACAGAGCTTTGTGCCAGAAAGCACAATTTCAATTTGCAAATGATTTCTTTTTGAATTCGCTAGTACCAATGTACGAACAGAAGTTAATTGCAACTATTTTATGTGTTATGCTTTTCTTTTCAGAACGTTAATTCAATATGAGTGATATGTTTTTTACATTTTGTGTCAAATTACTGAAAGATATGTTGTATTGCTTAGTGTTTATCGCTATGTGGTACGCGAATAGATGTTTTCCATCCTAATTTGTCTACTCAAACTCTTTTAAAACGGAAATGCCGTGCATTCCTAGACAGCCATAAAATCTCCAAACATCCCAGTAAAAGGACAAAAACGGAGCACTAATTTGTGGGAGAATGGAAAGATAATTTTCAGATTGGTAATTGCAAAACCACAATAAAATGCGGCAGATTTCGTTTTCTATAAGCTGGGATTTTTTAATTATGTCAAACATTTTTGAATCTGTTTTGTTTTATATCATTAACAGGAATATACTTTGGATGCAAATACATATCCTGAATCAGTATATGAAATCATGTTCCCGCTAGAGAGATGGTTGCTCCCTAATCGGGCTCTTTAGTGATTTGATCCGCTGTGGCGCATAAAACAATCAAGAGATTGTTATGTACATCCATGTTAGACATCGACCAAAGGAGGCCAGCAACAAATTATGCAAAAATCTTCATGCGCTCAAGACGCAGGTGCATAGGCGCTTTCGGCTAGCGGAGGATTTGAATGATACAAACATTTCCGCAATTATGTCCAAATAAACATCCATCAATGCATTTACTGGAAGCCATTTCAATCGAATCACTGAATGTTTGGTTTATAATAGGTGACATTATGTTGATCACATGCAATATTGATAAACCTTTCAATCCATCTTCATCAAGCTTTTAAGGGGAAATGTTGAACAAGTTTCGGGAAGACTGAATTAACCACGCAAATAAAATCGTAGTTAACGTTTGAAACACCGAGATAATGCATCCATTTCAGTACTTCATTAATAATTTGCTAGAAAAATCTGTCGCGAATAAAGATGCTGCGAAGCAAAGTATTCCAAAGTTCAAAGCTAATCGTTTAACGATTAAATGCTCAAGTTTACTAAATAGTGTATTTGTGAGTAAATGAGTACTTTATTTTGATATGTTAACAGGAAATCAAGTGCAATCAATAGTATACATGCGCTTACTGCATGTTTATATTTGAAATTTGAAACTAAAATGACTTGGAAACTGTTCACAAGATGATCTTGATGTTTTTATCATCAGTAATTTGAATTATCTAGCTTGATGGATAAGAGATGTGGCTACTAAGTTCGAGGAAAATACAATCATTTGAGTTTGAAAAACTTTTTATCTCATGGTTGGTTAAGGCGCTTGGCTTACGGATTTGAATTTTACCATGTAATTTTGCAAAATATCGTCGTTCTTTTTCTACATTCAGCGACGAAAAATGCAACAATTCATAAAAACCCTACTTATTGCTCGAAAAATAGTTAGGGTATAAAACCAGTCCGCGGATGCTGACGAGATCAAACGGTTGCAGTTAATTTTGATTTTCGACTGTTTATCTGAATGTAGAAGAGCTTACATTTTGCGGTGAATCACCATTTCAACCTTTCATTAATCTATAAAAAAGCTACCTTTCCCAAAATTAGGATACGAATAATATAAAGGAGTATTGTATGAGTAGCAAGCTTGAATGAAACAATAAGTTAGTTGAGATCAATAAATATATTTTCAGGATGATATTTATGTCGAGTTCGCGAGCTCAAATATTACATAGATTAAACAAAAGACTTGTAGGTACTTTCAAAATTTTTGAAAAATATTCAGACTTTGATTTTGAAAAATTTGAAATTTAATGAGAAACATTATTATTGCGTCTATTAAAATACACTTTATGCTCGAAATGTTTGAGTGTCTCGAGAGAATAGTTAGAATACTTGCGCGGTGAGCGTTAACCTGCGTGCCGTTAACACATAAATGTCTGACAGTAAGCATTATTTATAATTGCTCGGGCGCTACATCTCTACCATGAATATTCAACTTTCGCTTAACAAATAATTGCATCATTTTACATGGGCAATTACTTACGTCAATCTTGCTCATATAGAAATACATATAAAATATTTCAGATAAATATGTGACACAAATATATAAATATAATGGTTTTTCAAAATAAAGTCGCTACGAAGGAATAAATAGATTTCAAGTAAGTGGAATAGCATTGACACGGTTAGCCTGAAAGCATGTTCAAAAACAAAAATCTGAATGATAAAATTGCTTATTTTTTCGGCGGTAACGAAGAAAAAGTAATAATTTCATGTAATCGTATTTGGAATAACGAGATATAGAATAATTGTATATTATATAATCACAAAATGTCCAAAAGGGGGACACTGAATCATTAGCTTAACCCATTGAAAATTACTTAATTTGAGTATTATAATTTAAACACCCCGAAAGATATGAACGGATTTAAGAGATGTATCATTGATCTTTCCTCATTTTAAAATATCACATAAGAAGTCTCCTGATAACAAGATATTAACATTGAACATTAATAAATGATTGTGTAAAGTACACTCGCAATATTAGGACAAGCAGTTTAATTAGCTTCAAAGAAAATTTGCTATCAATCAGATTAATTCAAAAAAAATTATAATCATTTCAGACATTGGACTATATTATTCCAGAAATTTGTCACTCACCCCTTTACCGAGTCGTTTCTTGATATCAAACCTCTTGAGAATATGTGGTTCCAGTTCTGAATTCATTTTGTTATGATTTGTTTTTTTTAATTTATCATATATTTTGGTTGTTCTAATTTGTCACAATGCATAAACGTGATTAACAAAATTCAATAAACAATCTTGAAAAGGAACAGCTGTCGGGTCATTTTTATTTTAAGTAGTTAAACAAATTTATTGTACAAAAGTAGGTTTCACATGCCCTTGCTGGCAAATACCAAAATGAATGGTGAGTTTCGTCTTAACGGTGAGATTCCAAGAATACAAAAACAATGGGTAGCTTATAAGGATAAAAAGTCCGATACAAAATGCAAGTGATTTAGATTTATTCAGTTCAGTTCAGTAGGCACAGGACAGTAAGTGGCTGACAAGCCAATCGAGCGTCCAGAATTTCTTTCGGTGGAAAGCTGCGGAGAAGCGCCCACCACTGCCAAAGGGTCAATCCTTTTTCTCCGTGTGGAACCTCTGATGGTCGTAGGACTAGGAGAATGTAGTTGGAGGAGCACCGCGCTATAATCGATGCACTGCCAAAAGGTAATTTTCTTTCTTCTCTGTTTGCAATCTCTGATGATCGCGGTGCCAGGCGCTGTAGTAGTAGGATAGTAGTAGGACAGCAACGCGCAATAATCGATGCTGGAAAAAAGAAAAGGCAGTTTCTCCTCACCAGCACGGTGAGAGGTCAGCTGATGGAGAATCAAGAATAGGAAGATGCTCTAAAATTGCTACAGTGAATAGCGAGCAAAATGGAGGACAACCTAAGCATGGTAATCATGGGATGTAATCAGAGAATAACTTACCCCAGTCACGGTCTAAACCCTGCTTGAAAGTTGAGACGGAACTACAGGAGATAAGTTCTTCAGGGAGCTTGTTCCAGAAGTTGACCACCCTGAAGCTGAAAAAGTTTTTCCTAGAATCTAGTCGACATCGTTCCTTAGCGAGCTTGAGTGCGTGTCCGCGAGTGCCCAGCTTAGGACTAAGGTAAAGATGTCATCTGGATTAACGCCGCTTAAGCCCTTTAAGATCTTAAAGGTTTCAATCAAATCACCTCTCAAACGACGACGCTTAAGAGAGAAAAGACCTCAGAGCCCAAAGGCGATCAGCATAACTTTTCCCACGCTGACCCTCAATCATGCGTGTTGCTAGTCGCTGGACGCTTTCAAGTCGAATGATATCCTTCTGGTAGTGAGGACACCACGCCTGGACACAATATTCCAAATGCGGCCTGACTAACGCCTTGTAAAGTGGCAGGAACACGTCGGGACTTCTGCTGGAAAGCACCGACTTCAACCGAAAGAGCACATTGCGTGCACGTTGCGCTGCAACAGCGCATTGGTCCTCCCATTTGAAGTCAGCTCTAACTAGAACACCCAAGTCCTTAACCCGCTGTGTGGCATCAACGCTAATAGGAGTACCTGACACCTGGACTGTGATCTTGTCGACCAGAGCAGACAAGAGTTGGCACTTATTGAGGTTCAGTGGGAGGTCCCAAAGTATGGACCAGTCAATGACCCGCTCGAGGTCGTGCAACAGAGTATCTTCATTCGTTGAACCAATGAACTTCACGTCATCCGCAAAAATGAAGCACGGGCACTCCAAGATAGGCGACAAGTCATCGATAAAAATCAGAAAGAGCAGCGGACCTAGCACAGACCCCTGTTGTACCCCACTCATCACCTCCGTTTGGATCGACAACGTAGATTCTGCTCGTACTCTAAAGGTCCTACCTGTCAGGAAGGGTTTTATCCAAGCAAGTAAACTACCCCGTATGCCTTTTGCTGCCAGCTTAGTTTCTAAAAATCTGTGGTTGACGGAATCGGAAGCCTTGCTAAAATCCAGGTGAAGCGCTTCGACTGACTTCCCTTCATCCAACCTTTTCGTAGCAATATTGAGGAAACTCGAGAGGTTAGTCAGACATGACCTCCTTTTCAGGAATCCATGTTAAGCTTCACTAAATAGAGAACGTTGGCAGAGATGCTAGCAGATTTTGTCGCGTATAAGTCTTTCCAATACTTTCGAAACGATGCTGGTCAGGCTGACCGGTCTGAAGTTACCAAGAATCGACCTGCAACCACCTTCGTGTATTGGTACTACTATGGCTTCTTTCCACTCACGAGGAACGATTCGCGAGTGCAAACATGAATTGAAGAGCTTACATGTGTTTCTGCAAGCACTGGGGCGAGATTTCTTAGCATAATCGAGTGGATGCCATCCGATCCCTCAGCCTTGTTAGCGCGAACATGAATAAGAGCTTCATACACCTCTGCCTCATTAAATGACAAATCATCTAGTGCAGGGACACCAAATGGAAAGTCAAGCAACTCAGACGGTGTGTGTAAAGAATTATCTCTTCGCTGAACGCTACTGAAAAAGCTTTGAAAAGGCTGTCGCCTTAGCTAGGTCATTATTAGCTACTTGTCCGTCCTCCAGTTTTAAGTCTCCGATGTTTACCCCAGTTTTTCCTTTAGATTGCGCGTAACTGTAAAATCTTTTCGGGTTGGATTTAGCGTCCCTGGTTAAGAATAACTGAAACTCCTGTTTGAGCACACGCTGCATTTTGACACAAGCGTTTCGGGCGGTTCTGTAACGGACCCACGAACCAGAGGTGAACGATAGCCTGTATTGCCGCCATAAGCGATCACGTTTATGAATAGAATGACGAACACTGAAAGACCACCAGGGTGGCCGCTGGCGCTTATTCACGTATTGCAGTGCAGCATGCAGGACTTGCAGCCCGTTAACAAATTTGCTAATTCTGTCCCAGTTTTCAGTTACACTAGAGTCAATCGAGAACAGAAAGTGAGATTTTGATGATTGTAAAAGTAGGCCTCAGTCAAGGTAATTCAAGTTAAATCAAGGTTTTAATGGTCTAAAAAGCAACAAGCTTAACAACAACCATAGGATTGTAAAAATTGAAATTTAAGTGTATAAACAATATATGAACATAGATTAAACAGTATATAAGTGTTTTGGGAACGAATAATGCAATAAAAAAATTCGTCTAGGGCGCGCAAGAGGTTTGTGAAAGCGCAACACCGCTTCGAAGCGTAACATTACGTGGTCGCTTTCGCCGAGAGGGGTAGGAACTTGAAATTCTTGACAGCTTCTAGCTGAGACGACAGTACCAAGTCAAGAGTGGATGGAGTGCACCCATCGCGGAATTTAGTGGGTTCGTTCACGTGCTGATGATGATGATAATGGATCCAAACGAGAAAAGATGCGGATTGCTGGGTGAGTACCCCTGAGGGAGCTGACCAGTCTATGTCTGGGAGATTAAAATCACCTGGAATGAGTACGCTTGGGGCTGATTGAAACAACCCGTCAAGCGTCTCAAGCAGTTGACTAATTTATTGCAGGGTTGCACATGGCATGACGTATACACAAGCAATCGCCAGTGCTGACGTGAAGCAAGTCAGGACACTAGTAACAACTTGGACATTTTCACTGGCGAAAAATAACCCTGGGTCCGTATTTTGCAGACCATATTTAAGCAAACGAGCCACTCCTCCGCCTCTTCTATCGCCAGATATATCGCATCTGATGACAAGATACTGTTCGCTGATACTAGTTGGCACAACATCAACGCAGATAGCCCGTTCACAGACAGCGCTATAACCCTCGGGTGTAGCTCGGCTACATAAATGGGAAGTTCAGTCCGCTTATTTCTCATGCTGCACACATTAGCGTACAACACAGTGGCACTGAATACGCGCGCTTCTAAGCTCAGTCCTGCTTTGCCCTCGGTCAAAGCTCCCGGGATAGCTGCACGTTTTTGGCATAATACTTAATGCAGGAGAAGCAATGTCATGTGCATCTTGCACGACGGTAATGGAACGTTGTCTAACTATTGAGCCCTCATTTATAACATGAGAGTTGCCACTAGAAAAACTTGACTGACTTCCGTCTCCATTCAAGCTAGCAAGATCCTAGGCGATGCACACTCCGGTACGATCGTTGTTGATGCAGGGCTCTGCATGCTTGAAAACTAGTAAATTACGAGTTATGGTTTTTGGAGCCGAAGATGGGCCATGTAATGTTTCATTTTTTCCGAAGACTGTTCAGCTCCAGAATAATTCGATAGATGGCGTTGGAGCCGGCAACATTTGTTCTTGCTTTCCATTTTTACCGGAAGTAGTAGTGTTAGCCTGCCTTCTTTGTGTGCCTGCTGTATTGGACACCATTCGTGAAGGTTGTCTAAGTGTAGTGGGTGACTGTTTGACCTGTGTGACGTTAGCGTCGGTTAATGGTGGTTTACAGCCGTTGAACACCCGCCTTTTAGAAGGCCTAGATTTATTTTTTTGTCTTGAAAGAAGTGAATGGCACGGGAGGGCGAGATAACTGGCTGAAATGTTTGGCATTTTTATCCGCCGAAGTCCGCTCGGGGCCTAAATTGGACCGCGCGACTGATGCATAAGTTTGGTCGGACACTGATTCCGACGCACTAGGTAGCGTCACACTAGGGCGCCGTTCGTGGTATACAAATGCGGCATCAGTGGCAGCCTTGTGACAATCACTGCAATACTGCGGAAGCCAGCAGTATTTCGTATGGAGCCTATAGTGGTATTTATGTATCAGTATCAAAAGGCGTTAGTCCACCAAGTCTAAACGAGTGCTCAGATTCTTACGTAGGTGTGCTTGAAAGCACCCGCCACTACCAGGATTGATTCTCAGGGAGCACGGGCGTGTGTACCTGTGAATGGAATATGGGAGATGTCTCGTCTTCGAAAGGTTCACTTCAGTTCAGTTCAGTTGAGTTCAGTCTGCACAGGACAGTATGTGTCTAACGAGCCAATAAGTGAGAAGAGACATTAGTGCGTTCCAAAGACAACATGACGATCATACCAACTATTCCCTTACGGCTAAAAATTAGGAAATAATGAAGGCCACACAGAGTTAAGTCCATTCTTGATACCCCCTACCAAAGTAGAACAAACAACGTCTTTATGAAGACGATTCCAGTAATTTACTACGCTTTCACCAAAGAAGAACTTACGAACATTGGACCGAAAATGTCGCTTGGCCAGTTTTAATGGGTGGCTTCGAGTACCCACACTTAGCGTCAGAGCGCACAATTCACTGGGATGGATAGTACTGAAACCTGACATGATTTTGAAGGTTTCATTCAGGTCCCCACGTAGCCGCCTCCTTTTAGCGAGAAGAGCTCTAGACTCAGCAATCGTTCCTCATACGACCTAACCATTGCCCTATAATCATACCATTAGCTAGACGTTGAACACCTTCAAGCTAGGCAATATCTTTTCCAAATAAGGTGAGCAAACTTGAACGCAATACTCAAGATGTGGTCTCACGACCGCTTTTTATAATGGTATGAAAACCTCTGAGGACCTGCAGGATAAAACTGATCGAAGGCGAAAATGACCTCTTCTAGCGCGTTGTGCAGCAGCTGCACATTTGAAGTCCGCTGAAAACTCTATACCTAAGTCACGAACTTTCGGCACCCCATTTATCTCAAGTATATCATCTGGTCCAGCAACCTATAGCTTTCTAATGACTTTAGGCAAGAGAAAGCTTTTGGTGAAGTTAAATGGTATATCCTATGTAGCAGACCAATTGATAACCTTTTTCTATGTCCTCAAAAAGAACCTGTTCATCCAGTGATCCGATAAACTTGACGTCATCTGCAGAAATATGGAAAGAACACTTAAGCGACGCTGCCAAATCATAGATGAAAACGAGGAAAATTAGCGGTCCGAGTACGGAACCCTGTGGGACTCCACTAACAACTTTTAATTTCGACGAATATATACTGCCTATCCTGACACGAAAGAATTTATTGCCTATTAAGCCTATTATCCATTTCTTCAGAAGACCATCGATACCCATATAACCAAATTTGGCTGCAAGCAATCTGTGGTTTACCGAATCAAAGACCTTGCAAAAGTCCAAGTTAAAAACTTCAACTTGTTAGCCTTTATCTAGCCTCATGATGACCTCGTTAAGAAAACCTAAGAGGTTTGTTAGGCACGACTTTCTTTAAGAAAGCCGTGCTGAGCAGAGTTCAGCAAATAGATGGCGACAGATCCTATCCCAAATAAGTTTCTCCAGGATTTTACATAGGATGCTAGTAATACTTACAGGTCTGTACTTACAAAGTTAGGATCGATGGCCACTTTTATGTATCGGAATTACATTAGCCAGCTTCCAAATACTCGGAATATATTTGTGACTACTCATCCGTGCCAAGCCCATCGAACTATTCACAAAGTTGATCACGACGGTCCATAATGAAAGCACTGAACTGGAGTTTCCCTCTCATTTGAGCTCATCAGCTGGGCATATCCACCGCGTCGGGGGTGGGATTCGAACCCACGAGCATCGCCATTGTAGTCCCACGCCTTAACGACCTGGGCTACCGTCCACCGTGTGACCGATCGCAATTCAGCGTTTTTGAACTGTTCTCCGGACTGGCACATTTGAGTAGCTTTGTTTGTGTGACCAGTCCAGAAGGAGCCAGCAATATCTTTTGTGGTCGCCCAACTAAACAGATCTCAGTGTCAGGTCTTCCCATCGGATACGGTTTAAGCTAACACCGATTAGATCTGATGGACATTGTTGTTTAAGCGATATTTGGAGAATAAATTGTTTATATTTGTGACTACTCATCCGTGCCAAGCCCATCGAACTATTCACAAAGTTAATCACGACGGGCCATAATGGAAGCACTGAACTCACGTTTCGCTCACATTTGAGCTCATCAGCAGTGCATATCCACCGCTTCGGGGGTGGGATTCGAACCCCCGTCTACCACCATTGTGGTCCCACGCCTTAAAAACCTGGGCTACTGTCCACTGTTTGACCGATCGCAATTCAGCCTTTATGAACTGTTCTCCTGACTGGCACATTTGAGTAGCTTTGTTTGCCCGACCAGTCCAGAAGGAGCTAGCAATATCTATTGTGGTCGCCCAACCGAACAGATCTCCGTGTCAGGTCGGAACATATCCATGTTGCAAGGAAGCGTAAAAAGACGACTCACAGGTTCTGCTAGTATCGACACCAGGTTTTTTATAATTTGAGTTTAAATGTCGCTTGTGCCAGCAGATTTATAGGGCTTAGTTGCTGCAAGAGCAAGTTCAACCTCATCATCAGCAAAGGATAACTCCTCAAGTGGAGTAACGATATCAGGTCTTTCGATGACTGGCATATTAGGCGGATCTACTTAGCGATCAAGCCTCTGAACAGAATAGAAATGTTTGAGAAAGAACAAAGCCTAATCTGAATCTGATACTATTTGCGGTGCGTTTTCCTGCTGAAGGTTGCCAATCCAATCGCGCGAGAGAGCTAATACAGGTTGCATGTCTAATCAAATGAAAAGACGATTAGATCAGTTTATTTCAACCAAACAAAAAATGGAAAAAAACGCTTTCTTGTGTTTGAAAAAATTTTCCAAAAATTTTTGTTGTTTTTTGACAATAAATGTGGGTGGATTTAGTCTTCAGGGTAATGCTCCGGAAGGAGCACCTGCCACCGTTCGTTTGCCCATGTTTGAACGCATTTACTGAAATTGCCGATATCACTCCAGTTCAGTGCAGATGTATGGACAGTAAGTTTGCTAACCAGCCAATCGAGCGTCCAGAATCTCTTCGGTGTAAAACTGCAGAAAAGCGACTACCACTGCCGATACATTTTTTCTAGTTTTGCGTTAAATAATCTAGACGATCGCGAAGCCAAGAGATTATCCGGGTTGTAGTTAGGAAGCACCTCGTTATGAATGATGCTGAAGAAATAAAAAAGATATTTCTCTTCACCAGTACTGTGAGAGTTGAGCTAAATAAGAGTTGTGTATAAAAACCAGCACTTTATCCTTTACTTTATTAACCAGATAACGCTGAAAATGGTGAACTACCTAATCCTGTATAGCAATTATGGGATTATTCATTGAAAAGCTTACGCCATTCTTAAAACTTGCGACAGAAGTGCAGGATATACGTTCTTCTGTAAGCCGGTTCCAGAAATTTACCACCCTGAGGCTGAAAACGTTTTTCCGGGAGTCTGGTCTACACCGCTCTCCAGCAATTTTTAGTGAATGCCCGCGGGAGCCAACCTCACGATTCAAGGCAAAGAAGTCGTTCAGTTCACCTCAGTTCAGTTTGCACAGAACAGTAAGTAACTAAGGATGCAATAAATCGTACAGAATTTTTCTCGTTGGAAAGCTGCATATAACACACACCACTGCCAAAAGGTTTCATCCTTTTTGTACGTTTGAAATCTTCGACAATTACGACACCAAGAGATTATACGGATTGATTTAAGGAGCACCGCGTTATAACCGAAGATGGATAAAAAAGAAGCAGTTTCTCTTCGCTAGCACCGTGAGAAGTCAGTTAGAGTCGAATCGTATATAAAGATTAAAACCTATAGCATTTACATTTTTACGATATTAGGCTAAAAAGCTCATCTATCTAAGCTTGCTAGCAATTGAGAGAGTATTCAGGAAATGACTTACCTCAGTTACGGTCCAAATCATGCTTGAAACTCGAAACGGAACTGCAGGACATCAGTTCTTCTGGAAGAATGTTTCAGAAGTTTACGACCGCAAGGCTAAACAGTGTTTTATGGAGTCCACCTTCCAAGATTTTGAAGGTTTGAATTAAATCAGCTCTTAAAGGATGGCGCTTAATGAAATAAAGACCGAGAGACTTCAGACGTGCAGAGTACGGTTTTCCTTGTTGAACCTCAATCATGCAAGTTGAGAGAACCTGCACGCTTTCAAGTCGAAGGATGCCCATCATGTAGTGAGGGTCCTAACCGAACTCTAAATGCCTTATCTTTATGAATGCTTTTATCCAAACATGTAAAATACACCATATGCCTTTGCCGCTAGCTTTATCTCTGGAAGGCGGTGACAAACGAAATATAAAGGTTTGCCAAAATCTTATTAGAGGTCTTTAACCGGGTTTCCCACGTCTAGCATGATAGTGGCAGTACTAAGCAAACTGGTAAGGTTCATCTGGCACCATCCATTCCTAAGAAATACATGTTGAGTTACACTCAATAGAAAATGCCGACAAAGATGCTGACAGATTTTGTGAGGCAATAGTTTCTCCAATAGTTTCGAGACGATGATATTCATTCCGACATGCCTATAGTTACTAATATTTGACCTGCAACCACCCTCGAAAATGGGCACGTTTATGATTACTTCCCGACCACCATGAACCACTTCCAGGTGCAAGAATCAATTGAACAGCACAACCGTTCGGTAAGCATTGAGGCAACATTGCTAACATTAATTGAGTGGATACCAGCCCGTCCTTCAGCTTTGTTGACCGAACGTTGTTAAGTATGTCATAAACCTCAGTCCATTTGACGGACAGCTTATCTGATGCAACTCCGCCAACTGCCGGTCCCAAGCCCGGGTAAAAAAGGAGGAGGGTTGGGCGTGGGGCTAGCAACCCCACACCGTAAAAGACAACGCTGCTACAGAAACTGCAACAACAAAAACTGCACAAAAGCTGCCTGGACGGGAGGACTCCTCTTCAGTGGGGCTCATGACGCGTGCTGGTGAAAGCCTTCGGGAAGCCAACTCGCCGATAAGTCTTCTCACGACCAAGGCAAAGACCAGGATAGGGACCTGGAACATCAGAACCCTATATGAGAGCGGGAAATTAGCACAGGTAGCCAAAGAGATGGAAAGTTACAACATCAAAGTTCTGGGCCTATGTGAGACTCGATGGAATGGGAGCGGTCAGAACAGACTATCTTCAGGGGAAACCATCATCTATTCCGGACATGAAGATATGAATCATGGCCACACTCAAGGAGTGGCAATAATGTTAGCGCCAGAGGCTACAAGAGCGCTAATGGCATGGGAACCTGTCTCACCCAGACTTATGGCAGCCAGGTTCAACTCCAAGGGAAGGAGGATCACCATCATCCAGTGTTATGCGCCAACAAACACATCCCAAGAAGAAGAGAAGGAAGATTTCTACAACTCTTTACAGGCCCTTTTTGACCGGACTCCGCGCAGAGACATGAAGATCGTCATGGGCGACTTGAACGCCAAGGTCGGTGATGACAACACAGGCAGGGAACTCATCATGGGCAGACACGGCGTGGGTACCTGCAACGAGAACGGAGAGCTGTTCACAGACTTTTGTTCGTTCAATGACTTAGTAATAGGTGCACCATTTACCCTCACAAAAGGATCCACAAGACTACTTGGACTTCACCCGATGGGAAGACGGAAAATCAGATAGATCACTTCACCATAGACAGAAAGTGAAGGCCTAGTGTGCTGGACGTCAGAGTGTGGCGCGGCGCCGATGCAGCCTCCGACCATCACCTGCTGGTTGCAACAATGCGGACCAAGCTGAAGTCCTTCAACGATCCGTCAGGAAGAGCGTACCACAAGTTCAACACACAGTACTTGATGGACAAAAGAAATCCGAAGAGTTCAGCTGTGAAGTCAGGAATAGGTTCGAGGCGCTGTCGGAGTTGGCCGACGAAACAATAAAAAATCACTGGGCAGGAATACGAAAGACCTGGCATGATGCGTGCACTAAAGTTCTGGGGAAGAAAGAGAGGGAACAGAAGGAATGGCTGACGAAGGGTACCTGGGAGAAGATTAAGAAGAGGAGGGACCTGAAGATGGAAATTAGCAGATGCGGTGACCTGCAACAGAAGGCAGACCTCAAAGCACAATATTGGGAGACAAACCGGGAAGTGAAGAAGGGTGCTAGACAGGACAAAAGGAAATTTATACACAACCTAACAGATGAGGCAGAGCTAGCGGCAAAGCAGAATAACATGAAGAGGGTATATGAAATCACCCGAGCCTTGTCAGGGAAGAGTTCCAAACCGAGCAAACCAGTTAAGGACAAAAATGGAAGAACCATGACAAGCGAGGAGGGGCAAAGGAAAAGATGGGTGGAACATTTTGAAGAAATTCTAAACATACCACCTCCGCAAACATCTCCTGATATATCACCAGCAAAAGAATCCCTATGCATTAACATCAACCCCCCAACAATTGCAGAAATCATCAATGCCATCAAGTCCCTTAAGAATGGTAAGGCACCAGGCCCTGACGGCATCCCCTCAGAAGCTCTAAAGGCAGACGCGACAGCGGCAGCGGAGATGTTACACCCCTTCCTGGTGAAGTTATGGGAACAGGAGAGAGTTCCGGCTGACTGGAAGCTCGGGCATTTGGTAAAGCTTCCCAAGAAAGGCGACCTTTCCCAATGCGGCAACTGGCGAGGAATCATGTTGCTGTCCGCCCCCAGCAAAGTACTGACCAGAATCATCTTGGAGAGGTTGAAAGAGGCGTTAGACAAGAAACTTAGAACAGAACAGGCGGGGTTTAGACAAGATAGGTCATGCATAGATCATATCGCCACTCTGCGTATTATCATCGAGCAATCCATCGAATGGCAGTCTCCTTTGTACGCGATCTTCGTCGACTTCGAAAAAGCGTTTGACAGCGTCGACAGGGAGACAATATGGAAGCTAATGCAACACTACGGAATCCCGCAAAAGCTGATAAACATCATCCAACAGCTCTATGAGGACTCATCATGCCAGATCATCCACAACGGAAAGCTGACAGACCCCTTCCCAGTGAAGACTGGAGTGAGGCAAGGTTGCATGCTCTCGCCGATAATTTTCTTGATCGTCATAGACTGGATTATGAGAAGAACCACAGAGGGCAGCAACACCGGCATCCAGTGGACCCCCACCAAACATCTCGAAGACCTTGACTTTGCGGATGACATCGGCCTCCTGTCTCACAAGCAACAGCATGCACAGTCTAAGCTAACGCGCCTAGCAGAAGAGGCAGAGAAGACGGGCCTGAAAATCAACATAAAGAAAACCGAGGTGATGCGATTGAACAACCAACTACAGCAGCCACTGCATCTACAGGGGAAAGACGTGGTGGAGACTGACCGCTTTGTTTACCTTGGAAGCGTGGTCAACATTGATGGTGGCACAGAAGACGACGTCAAGAGCCGAATCAGCAAAGCAAGGGTAGCGTTCAACACCCTGCGCCCCATCTGGAAATCTAAGGCCTTGTCCCAGCGCAGCAAAGTCCGCATCTTTAACACCAACGTAAAAGCAGTCCTCCTCTACGGGTCCGAAACATGGCGGGTTACCCACAACATCACCAACAAGATACAAACATTTGTCAACAAGTGCTTGCGCCACATTCTTAACATCAGGTGGCCTGAGAAGATTTCAAACACAGACCTATGGCGTAGAACCAATCAAAACACCGTTGATCAGGACATCAAGAAAAGAAAATGGGGGTGGATAGGTCACACACTCCGCAAACCAGCTGATAACGTCACTAGGCAAGCACTAGACTGGAATCCACAAGGTAAAGGAAAGTGGGACGACCCAAGCAGTCGTGGAGAAGATCAGTCGTGAGTGAAGCGAAGGATGCCGGAATGACATGGACTCAGCTGAGGATAGCAGCCCAGGACAGAGTTTGCTGTCGTGGCGTTGTTGCAGCCCTATGCTCCAACAGGAGTTCACAGGAATAAGTCAAGTAAGTCAAGTTATCTGATGCAGGTGCACCAGGTAGTATGCAAAAGTCACCCAGACGGTGCATTTGAAGTATTATCCCGTCGTTCAACTCTTCTGAAAAACCTTGAGAAGTAGTCGCCTTAGACAGGTCGGTATTAGCTACTTTTCCGTTAACCCGTTTCAAATCTCAGACGCTTTCACATTTTTGCCTTTTGCTTGTGCTTACCTATGAAATAGTTTTGGTTCGGATTTAGCATCACGAGCTAACGATAACTGGAAATCCTCTTTGAGCAACCGTTGTAATTTAACAGCGGTTTTATAGCTGGCCAATATCAACAGGTGAAGGATGGCTTATTTGCCACTATAGCGATACCTTTCACTGTTTGGCCAACGGGATAGAGGAGTCCACCAGAATGCATTTAATGCCTTCTCACCGACTGCATCTTAGCACGCTTGCCTTGTAACACTTTTGTATACTTACAAATTCTATCATAGTTTTCACGTACATTGGAATCACCAGATAACTGAAGGGAGGATTTTGAAGTCTGTAGATGTTAACCGGATGGTTTTTCTGCTTGAATTAAAGTTTATCTATGGTTAAATTTGCGATGTGCTCAGCCAGAGGCACAAATGCATATGGATCCGCCTTGTATTTTAATTCAACCAGGAATGGCCGAGGGTGGTTAGCAATGCACCATCTTTCTACAAGGTGGGCTCACACGGTGGGACTAGACGTCTTCAGATCCACCATTTTGATCAGATTGCTGATACACCTGCGATCAAAATTTCTGCGAGACTTGGATTCCTCAATAAAGGGATCGGATTTGTAAAAGAAAGTATATTTCTAGTTC
The DNA here is from genome assembly GCA_013407085.1 of Atriophallophorus winterbourni. Taxonomy (NCBI): domain Eukaryota; kingdom Metazoa; phylum Platyhelminthes; class Trematoda; order Plagiorchiida; family Microphallidae; genus Atriophallophorus; species Atriophallophorus winterbourni. The sequence continues at coordinate 19,717 of JACCGJ010000989.1, forward strand.
TAGATTTTGAACCAGAGGACTAGCCGTATCAATTTGCTTCCACCAAACATTCAATTCCTGTATACGTTTATCTAGTACTGTTAAGCCAGTAACAAATGAATGAGGCAACTTTTGTATACCGTACTAACTGGTCTCAGTACGCTTAATCAAAGTTCCAGCTACATTGACCACATTTGAAGTGGTAGTTTGCTTGGGAGAAAGGATTAACTGTCTATCTTAGTTTACTTTTTTCTGGGATGCAGTTTTTCCGGGTCTCATATCTGCACGCTTTTTTAAAGTTCTAGTTTCATTGATAACATCGAGAGGACAGCTTAACTGGCTAAATCAGTCATAATTAGAGTTTACTGCAATTGTCTTCTGGCTCATATTTGCACGCATAACAGATGCGTAAGTTAGAGTAGGAACGACATTAACCGAGCTAGGCGAGATTGCACTATTCTGTAGTTCTTCATTAACATAAACGCCGTCAGTGGCATCCTCATGGCAGGCGCTACAATTGTTGTGTAAACAATCTCAGGAATTTCATGTTTAACAGCTTTTTGAATGACCAAAATGTCCGATTCGGGAGGAACAATCTCTCTCGCAGCGCTTACAACGATAGTCAGAACTCTGATGTAGGGCGTCAATTACACGCCGGCGGCGTGATCTGCGTTCAGCAGGCAAGAGCTGTATATGCTCCTCCACAGCTTGCAGATGACGCTTTACACAATGCCTCCAATGTGAGCGGTCAAGAGCAAGTTCTTCTCAACTCGCCGGGTCAATGCTAAAAGCTTTCATATCTCTTTTACAAACGTCTTTGTACCGTAAGTGCGGTCTCCCAATGGTCGACTTCCTAACTGCAACTCACCATAGATTAGATATTTCCGAATACGACCATGCTAGTGTAATGAATCCACAGGAAGTATCAGAACTTTAATGAACGTTTTGCTTTAATTAATTTAGTAAACTAATTAGTCAATTTAACAGCAATCTGACAGAATAGCAAACATTCGTGATGATACTTTATCAGATCGTGGGAAATACAGCCGAATGAACGTATCGCGCAAATGAATGTATAGACGGCAGAGTATTGCCTCGTGTAAGCCGCATCACATTATGTTCACCTCCATAGTTCAGCCATCAACATGATCGCCATTTAGATGAACTGGGTTTCATATAACGTTGGATGGCTTTTCCACAACAGCTGGCAAACATTTGTCAAGTGTATGTTTGAACTGCTATTCCGCAGGTATAGCAACGTCTGTACCAGGAAAGGCATTCCATTTGTTTACCATCTTAGATGATGAGGTGCACTACGCAGCAAGCACTTAGACTCTCCGCTTCTAAAGATTCATATCCTGAACATGTTTAGTTCAGTTCAGTTGCACTGGATAGTAAGTGGCTAACGAGCCAATCGAGCGTCCAGAATTTCGTTCAGTGGAAAGCTGCAGAGAATCAACCACCACTGCTAAAGCGTTTTTAATAATTGTGATTTAGATATCCTCGACGATCGTGAGGCCTTGATTATCCCGGTTGTATTTAGGAAGTACACCGTTATGAATAATGCTGTGAAAATAAAAATAATTTTCTCTTCACCAGTTTAGTGAGAGGTAAGCAAAAGAAGAGTTGTGCATTTAGAGAAAACATAACTCTGAACTTTAATTAATTTACCAGACAACGCTAAAAATGGCGAACTACCTAATGTTGCATAACAATTACGTGGAGTTTTCAGGAAAAAGCTTACCCCGGATGCGGTCCAAACCGTTTTTAAAACTCGCGACAGAACTGCAGGATATACGTTCTTCTGGAAGCCGGTTCCAGAAATTTACCACCCTGAGGCTTTAAAAAGTTTTCCGGGAGTTTAGTTTACATCGCTCCTCAGCAAGTTCAAATGAATGTCCGTGGGTGTACAGCACGTGTCCTAAGGCAAAAAAGTCGTTCACGTTGGCGTCACTTAACCCCTTCAAGATCTTGAAGGTTTCAATTAAGTCACCTCTCAAACGACAGCCAGTAAGTGAGAAACCATCTAGGGAATTTAGGCGTGCATTGTAAGGTTTGCCTCGCTGAACCTCAATCATGCGATTTGCGAGACGCTGTACGATTTCGAGTCGAACGATGACCTCCTTGTAGTGAGGGCACCACGCATGGACACAATATTATAAATGCGGCCGAACTAATGCTTTGTAAAGGTGTAGTAATACGTCTGTTCTCCTGTTGGATAACACGGATCTCAGCCGAAAGAGCACTTTGCAAGCACGTTAACACGCTGTGGCTTTAACACTGAGAGAATTTCCCGACACCTCGACTGAAATCTTATCAACCAAAAAAAGAATAAAACCGGAAAAAAAGTTTTCCAGTGGTGGTTGCTTTCCTGCGACTTTTCACAGAAAGAAACTGGGGACCCTCGATTGGCTCGTTAGCCACATAATCTCCTGTGAAAACTTAACTGTACTGAACTGATGTGTCGAGTTTGTACAAATCTATTTTTACTTGATCCATGAGCCGTTGAAATGTCTGTGCTGCGTTGCGCAGACCGAATGGCATTCGAACGAATTCGAAAAGTCCGAATGGTGTGGTTATGGCTGTTTTGGGCACGTCTTCTGGTTCCACTGGTATCTGGTTGTAGGCACGCACCAAGTCAAGTTTGGAAAAGATGGTCTTTCCTTCAAGTGTCAAGGCAAAGTCGTGGATGTGTGGTATGGGATACCTATCTGAAACAGTAATTTTGTTCAGTGCTCTATAATCACCACAAGGGCGCCATGCACCATGTTGCTTCTTTTCGACCATGTGGAGAGGTGAGGCCCATGATGATTTTGATGGACGGATGATGCCCAATTCCATCATATGCTCGAACTCTCGTTTAGCAATGGCCAATTTCTCTGGTGCTAACCGTCTTGGTCGAGTGAAGACTGGGGGACCGCGTGTTTCGATATGGTGTCTGACGTCGTGTTTAATTGCATTATTCGGTGAGCTTGGGCGGAAAACTTCTGGGAATTCAGACTATAAGCTGCTATATTGTTCTGGAATATTCGGTGGTAATACGCGAATAGACTGTATCGCAAAACGGCATGGTTTTCCTAGGGTTTTTAACTCTGTCAGGTTGTCGATAAGTTTACGGGACTTCAAATCGACGGACAAGTTAAAGTGTGTAAGGAAATCTGCACCTAATATAGCGCTTCGTACGTCTGCAACGGTAAAGATCCAACGGAAGTCACGTCTGAGGCCTAGGTTTAAAGTTAGTGAACGTTGGCCGAACGTGGTGATCTGCGTACCGTTTGCCGCCTGTAATGTCAATGAGGTTTTGTTCTTGCGTTCCTGTGGTGTGGGCGGGATTACACTTATCTTAGCACCCGTATCAATTAGAAAACGCAATTTATTCGAACAATCAGTGACATAAAATAGGCGACTAATGTTGTTGTCAGGTGAAGTCGTCGCTGTTACTGCCTGGCGTTGAAGTTTCCCTGGTTTGTAAAGTTTACAGAGTGGCAAGCACTCTCTAGCCTTAGAGCCGAATCGTCGGTGATAATGACATAGGCTGTGCTCGCGCCTGTAGCGGTCTCGGGATGAACTTCTGTTTAAAGTGCGCGTTCGACTGCGGCTAAGTCTTGATGGCCGATCGTTGAACATCTTTGTTAGGGCTGAAATCTGTGAGGTCAATTCAGCGACTTGTTGCTTAAGCTCTTGTACTTCCGTTTCCACCACGGGCTTTAGTGTGACTTCTTGTAGGGTAGATGGTGACTCGGTTCTGTACACTGAGTGAACTTGGTCTGCGGTTTCTGCTAGCTTCTGTAGAGGTATATCTTTCTCGAGAACAGAAAGAGATTTTCTCAAATCTACAGGTAAGTTTTAAAACCATAGTTCACGTAAAACAGACTCATTCAACGGTTTTTTCCCTTGAAGGTGCATCATATGTCGTAACAGCTGAGAAGGGGGTTTTGTCACCAATCTCTACTCCTGCTAACAATGTACGCAAATTTTGCTCATCTGATGCTGCTATTCTATTGATCAACGCATTTTTCAGTGTGTTATACGGGTCGGATTTTGGTTTATCATAAATGATATCGGCGACCTCTGTAGCGACCTCGGTGGGTAAGTGTGCAACAACACAGTTGTACATACACTCCTGTTTAGTAATGCGTCTAAATTCGAAAATTGCTTCAGCTTGAGCGAACCATAGACGAGGATTATGCGTACCGAATGGTGGAAGAGTAAAATTGAAAATATCAGAGCGGTGGGCTGTGTCGCTGAAGTTATTAGAAGTCATTGCAAAGAAATACAGACTGAAAATATCAAAATATGGGGAGAATGTGCGAAAAAAAACTCGGGCTCACCAAAAATATGTAGTGGATCAGTCAAGTTAGTATACAAAACTCGCAATACCAAAATAAGCAATCTGAATCACTAACAGTTCTTTCGATCCACGTACATATAATCCGCAATCCTCCTTTGGATATTCCTTGTTCTTGTAATGACTTCAATATTTCTACTCACAATATTACGTTCCCTAGACGGAATTCCCAAAGCTTAGATCGACCGAGAACGCGGCTAACGCACACAACAGAAGTATATTGTGTTAGGTGATAAGTTGATTATGTACGAAATTGTATTCAGCAGAAGAATTGTGTTCACTAAGTTATCGAACAAAGAATCGATGAAATGTGAGTAATAACGTTAATAGGAAATTGATTAATCAATAGTACTATCGATCGTCTGAGCGAACCAATATTGTCAGAACAAATTGAACTGAGGATATCAAAAACTGTACAATAGATTTTTAACCAGAAAAATTGTCAAGTAAAAATAGATTTGTACAAACTCGACAAACTAATGGTGGGTCAGCTGCGACTCTCCTAAAGTTATAAATAATTTTCTTAACAAATATATTCTTGTTTCCGTATTCAAAATGCAAATCAATTCATATTTACAGAAAAAATTCGGTGTATACATTTCGTATGACTCGTATCGCGTCAATCTTAACCGACTTTCGGCTGTCGATGTGACCGCGAAATTCAACGCAGTTTTGTGATTTCGTTATAGTGAAATGGAAATATGAATCGATTATTTTCAAACCCTAATGCTACTTATTGTGATATAGATGCAGTCGATGAAGCTCAGAATCCGATGCTTTCGATTGGATTCGAAGAGAGATTCAATGACAGATCCGAGTTTACCGAGGTTGGTGTAATTTTACATAATTTTAAATACAGGTGTTTTACTCCCAGGCCAATCAGACATTTAGTTTGCAATGTGGAAGTGAGAACCTTGATTCGGAAAATCCGCAAATGTATTCCATGGTTTCAGTCAATAATTTCAAAAAACCATGTAACTGTACTAAATCACATTGTTTGAAACTTTATTGCGAATGCTTCGCTCGTGGTAGCGCTTGTGACAACTGCAACTGCAAAAATTGCATGAACAATATGATGCACGAAGAAGCTCGAAATAAAGCTGTGAAAATGACGCTGGATAAGAATCCCGCTGCATTTTATCCGAAAATCGGTATTGGAAAATTGTTGATGATATCGCATTCTAGGCGAAAATGATCGCAGACACATTAAAGGCTGTAATTGTAAAAGATCTGGGTGTTTGAAAAACTATTGTGAATGTTATGAAGTACTTTAGGACTTTTCAATTTACTCACATTTTAGGCTAAAATACATTGTTCTGAGCTGTGTAAATGCAAGGGTTGTCGAAATTACGGAGCCGACTGTCCCATGAGAGATAATACGGATGAAGTTCTCTTACTTTTATCGAAAAACTGTCCAGGTTTTACGAACGATACGTTAGTATCCTTTGCTGATATAAATTTAGATCGAATATTTTGGATGAGCAATCTCGTGTACTGCGTGAACATAACGGAGGTTGCATCAAAGCACCTTTCTCATGCACATCATACAGAACCGCTCCCTATTGTGGCACTTATAGTTATCCCAACGAAAATTGCTGTGTTACAGAAATGTGAGTAAATGTAAATGTAAAGTTTTAATGGAAATCACAGAATTCCGCGAGAAATAATGACTTCAGAAGTGGTTCAAGCCGCCTGCAGCTGCATGCTTTCTAGATTAGATGAAGCTAAATCGAGACAAACCACGCAGGAAGTTCAGGAGCATGTAGTGTTAGAGGAGTTCGGGAAATGTCTCGAGCAAATAATTGATTCTGCTTCCAAGGTATGTCAATCATATTGTGATGTTTCATTAAGCAAACTTCATTATTGTTAATTAAAATTGCTTGATTCAGTTATTTTTCTTTAAGAACAGGTTCACATATCGAACATAACCAGCTTTAGGCATATTCACCATCTATTCTAAGAGATATAAGTAGTCTTCAACGAATAAGGTTTAAACTGACGAAAACTAAATGAACAGCGCTGAGTGGTGTGTTTACTCATTTTTTTACCGTCGTTTTGCATTGATGAATCCAAGTAAATTTGATCGGCTTATATCTCTAAAACACACGCGGTTAGAGCTTCATATAGACAATATATTGGTCGATATCTCTTGAAGTGACATTTATTCCCATTATTGTGAAAAACAGTATTACAAATTAGCAAGCACCAGAAGCTAAGCCAGAACATAGCGCATTCTGACATAAAGTAAATTCGAACCTTTTAAAACGACGATTATTGTACGTTAAGATTTTATCTAATGTCCTGGTTTGTCGGTTTGGTATCAACATTCATTCTGCGAATCATTTGCCAAAATGCAGCAAAAACGAATGAACAGCGTTCAATAGGTGTTCTCCGTTTGATGGGATGGCCATGCAACAATGCTCAACAAATAGCATATATTTCTTCTAAATGCGAGCTGATCCGAAAGAAAAAATCGATGATTATCAGCTATTGTCATGGTATTGATTTGAAAATGATGACTTTCAGTATATCGCAGGTTCAAAATTCAGGGATGCCTACATGAATTCTCATGAATGGAGAGAGTTTATGTTTCTGCAAAATACCAGTGACACGAGGTCCAATTTAGAGATGTTTGTTTTAAGTATATTTATATATCTATTCACCATTTTCATTTATAATTGCCTAAATCGAGACAACTCTCGGTGTTCGTTTTCCGTATTCCAATGCAAAATACTTGACGTGCCAGCGAACGTTTACTACGCATGAACTCACCAATGAATTCTACAATGAAAATTTCCAGTAATAAAAAAACGTCACGTTGATAAAAAATGTGAGAATAACAGTTAGAATGTAGCACATCTTCGTACTTCATGAGCACATGTAGTCAACAGTCGATAGCAAGAACGTCAAATTTGATAGAATTTCAATTATTTCACTTGAAACGGTTATCAACTTCACCGAGCATCCGTTGTGTTCAACTTGTGCTTCTATTTCACCCATAACAATATGTATCTTTATTAGATTCTGTCTGCAATGATGTATTGTTTCGTGCGAAGGACCTATAGTTAAAATTAAGGCCATCAAACCCAGGTTTTTGTTTTATATACCTCGTCAAAGTGTCGTTCTCGTTTTTGAGTTGTTTCAAACGTTGGAGTATAATCTCGATATGGCTGTAAATCATTCAGGATTAATGTTACGCCTTACGTTCTCCAATATTTTTGATCAAACTTCTATCGGTATGTGTTTCAGGTGGATGAATGTTTTCATTTTAATTGAAATATGATGAGTTTAATGGCAATAACTTTGAATGGCATCGATTTGGTTGTCTCTTTCCATGATAACAATGTTTTTTCAATGTCTAAGACAAGCATAGAAGTGTTTTGAAAGTGCATGGTATAGTTGCATTCAATTCTATCACAACATGAGTATAAGCCATGTGTTAAATACAATACAATCGTTGAGATATTATATATCGCTGTCAAGAATAATCTTTGTCAATTTTTGCCAGGCACTAATGATACAATCCTCCAGTTATGTTACATCACTTCGATAGACTGAAATATCATCAGTGCATATTATGTATGTATCAATATTCATATTAAAAAAACATTCAATCATTGTTCATCAGTGAGTCGCTTCGGTAATAAATTGTCTCAGTGTAACTGTTAGTTTAGCAAACGTACTAAAAAGGTAACGTAAAAATACTAAAAACACATGTTCAAATACCTACATTTTAGTCATTTCAATTTTTTGGAGCAACATAAGAATGTATGTTTTGATAATTCTTTCAATTGCAGCTGAACAACGTGGTACAAACACCTTACTGTCCCACGCAAGACCAAATTCTATATCAAAATTGCTCCTTGAACGGCAGTGATTATATTCAAGTGACAGCGTCGTCGCAAGTTGGCAATCACGGAACGAATTATTTCTTTCCAAATCCGTCTCAGGCTTTGTTTCTAGAAGTGAGCCTGTCATTTTGTTTAATCTATCAAACTCGTTAGTCCACTGGTTCACAATTCGGGACTTATTCATCGGTTATGAAAGATCAGTTGGGATACGTTGATACGGTCAGTGTACCAGTCATGAGTGGTCTAAATCAGCTGGCGTCTAATGAACTCTGCGCAAATGGATTCTATGAATTAGCGGATCCGAACACTTCACACGATACGTCGGCTTGTATGCAGTACATCCCAATGTCGGTAGGTTTATTTGCTCGCACCATTTTATAATAAAATGTATGCTTATTTCACCTTCGCAATTTGAGTGGGTCAATGGCCCAAAATTAGAATTCTACTAGAACTCTAAATTGAGGAAATGTTTTTCTAATAAGCAATTGTTCTCTGTTTGTTTTTTATTAGTTTACTGTAGCTCACGCGTCCTGTTCTCGAAAAGACACATAAAACTAATGTGATTCTTTACGCAGGAATTACTTCTTTGCTACTACAATCGATTCCTGATAAATTCTAGTAGCAATCATGCAGCCATGGTTAAAGGCAAAAAGTTTGAAACTTTTCTTCCGTCGCTTCTTCTCTTTAACTTCGTGTGAATAGACGAATAGACGTAGGCAAAATGCCTCAGCTTTATATACTAAACTTAGGCTTAGTTACTGTCATGTTGCTTAGACCTAGACGGATATGAGGGTAAAAAAGAATGTCACAGTGAGACTGAAGTTTGTTTTTGCATGCAGCTCAATACTGATGGCCTTCAATAGAGCATGATTCAGGTACTAAATGCATATGAGCGTTTTGTAATATAAAATTCAATTTAAACTTGGGCACAATGGATTTCATCATTATCGTCATGGACAGCATTACACGGATTAATTAACTGCCGTAGAACCATGACATGTTGAAAATCATAAAATGATAAGACAGAGGGCCTCAAAAGCTGCAAAATCAATAGAACATTAAGTGCAAGCACATTGGGATGAGATACATAGACCTCGAATGAAATATGCATTCAAGCATGTGTTGTGCACGAGTAGAGCGAAATCAGCATGGCAGCTTTCTTGCGGCTTTCACGTTAAAGCATGAAAACAAGCTTACATTGCCACTCCACTTCGCAGTATACAAGATTAATAAAATACTCCAATAAAATTTCTACAATAAGACCGCCTGTGAACACGTTTTCTAGCCATTTACTAAAGTTGAAGAGCCATTGCAATTTGTGATCTCTTGGACCACAACAACATAAGAGATGAGTTCCACCAACGGAAACAAATTTAACAGTCAAGGCTTTCATCTGCTAGAGCCGAGTCAGATGACCCCATTCCGAGTTAGGGGTGGCGTTGAGCACATAAAATCAATTTTGATGTCTTTCATTTACAACATGGAAAACAAGTCTCCATAACTAAGTACGATTTTTGATGTCACAACTGAAACCCGCAAAATGTGGTGAACATTTACTTTTCACGGAACGTCAGTCTTCACATCAATTCGCACACACTTTTTTAGCGTTAAAATAATCGTTCGCATTGAGGTGTTTCACTTTGCCGGAAAAGAATTTGTGTGCCGTAGTTTTTCATATCATTTATTCTAAGATTTCCTTCTGAATGGCGAGAGTCTTCTATGAATGGTACACATTTTTAACAGGGACCTGTAATTTTGTATGTCCTGTTTCGTCAAGAAATTTAGAACAGCCCTACTTTGGAAATACCTCCTCAATCATCGGTTGGGTTGAATCTGTATCATTTACTTTTGAAAATAATTGAAAATGATGATAGATCTGCATCTTTGAATTAAGAGCATCAGATCATGAATTAATCAGTTCAAAAGCTAAAATCCACAATTTGGAAAATTAAGGGTAATCTTTGTTCGTCTGAAAACAAGAAAGCATTACCAACCAACCGGTTGTTTTAGATTGCAATCAACACTGTCAATTGGATTATAACACTGGCGTAACACAGTATAACTGAGCGATGCTGCTTAAAAAATGAAAATCAACAGACAATATTCCAGATTCATATTCATGGTGGATTTTGACTGTTAACCTAAACCTAACCGTTGATATTAGATACCGATGTTACCATATTTCCCATGTAAATTTAGGATCATCAAGCCTTTGAAATAATGAATTTGGCCCCTCGGTCCACCTGTTCGTATGAAGGAGCTGACACGAGGTTTCGAGTTGGTGTTCTTAACTTGGTAATTCAGCATCGACCGTACAAAGACGTTTGCAAAAGAGATAAAGGCTTTTGACAATAACCGTACGAGTTGGGACAAACTGGCTCTTGACCGCTCGTGTTGGAGGTACTTTGTAAAGCGCAAAAATCCGGAAGATAAGAAAAAAGCAAACAGTGCTCTCTACTGCTACTCGAAAATCACACCATGCTCGTGCGACTGAAATCGTTCTTCCGAATACTGCCTATCGTTGTAAACCTCGCGGAAGGGATTACCCACACACACCCATCTTACTGTTTAGACACTTAGAACGATTTAATCCAACAACAACATTATGCCCCAGTCGCATAACTATTAGGATTTTCTCGTAAATCAAGGTTGTTTTATTGACAATTCTAAGGATTACATGGTTGTCCTGTTGTTTGATCACATCATGGACTATTTGAACAAACAGTGCAAACATCAACGCGAACAAAATCAGCTCTTGTCCCAGGTTCTTCAACTCGTTTAGAATACTTACCGGTTGAAGTTCCATCAAAAGGCAACTACTAACCTGCCTTGTACCAAGTAGTCTGATTGAGCAAAATTAGCTTTAGTCCAAGGTTCTTGAACTCGTTTCGAATACTTACAGGTTGGGGTTCCATCAGAAGACAACAACTAACCTGCTTTGTCCCAAGTAGTAGCAAATTTGAAAGTACATATCGACGGAGATGTTGCAGCTGATGTTGTCGATGTATGTCTTAGAGGACGAGAATGAAATGATGCTGCTTGTTCTGTTGATCATTGTAGAAAAACGATGTTTAATTACCTATCAGTTACGCTAGTTCAGCCAATCGACGGTTATGCGGTGTATACACGTGAATCTTTAAATAGATTACAAGAAGTTGACGAGATTTTAAAAAGCCCGTGTGTTATGGTGCTCATATCCTCATACTGATGTCAGCAACTGCTTCCTGAAGAAGGTAGACATTCACGAAAGTGTCAAGCAACAATCGTCTCGAAGTATACTCGCAGAGATAGTTCGGAAATGCGGTAACTTTGTTACCTCTACGAAAGACCGGAAAAAATTACTGAGACGCGTAGAGATGTTGAGGATCAAGGTAGGAAAAAAGACCGCACCATAAATGAAAACTGACGTAGAGTCTATAAGGCGAGGATGCTACGATTGAAATTAAATCGTCAGTTGCCTCCTAAAATCCAAAACAGCCATTGCATGATCAATCGGATAGCAGGATCGGTAAAAACATGAGAATTTCTTAATTATTCTCTTGTAGAAAAGGGGCTAGATGTTTGTCTTGTGTAAGAGGAAATAATTTGTAATCTTCACGGAAAGGTTAAGCTTCAATTGTCCAGTGTTAGATTCACGGAAACATAGCTTATCATTTCTTAGAAAGAGAGGGAAAAATTACAGGGGATGCATGGATGAGATGAGGAACATTGAAATCGAAATTATAAATAAATCAACTGAGGCGAAGGAAGAACAAAGACGAAACGCATATTATGAAATTTTCTTGAACGTATCGTGGATGGACAAATTGGTCAACGCTGAAGTGCTCTCGTAAGCTGGTCTATAGAGCATGTTCACCCACTATGACAGCTTCGCCTACGCTGGCTGAGTCGTGTACAGAATGGAAATGGATCAACTCTAAGGCCAGTTGAAATTAGGAACTCGACGTTTAAGGAGACCACACTTGTGTTACTAATAATGTGCAAAAGAGATATGAAACCTCTCGGCATTGACCCTACGATTTCGGAAGAACTTGCTCTTGACCGCTCACTTTGGAGGCTGGTGAATAGCAGATACAGCTCTTGTCTATCTTGGTGGGCGCTAGGCGAGATTGCCACTCCCGAATCTGACTGTTGTGTCATTCTAAAAGCTGTGAAGCATGATGTACATCCATGATCAATATCGACCAAAAGAAGCTTACAACAACAATAAAAAGTACTACTTGTTTATGTTAGGAATGTTTGATTTCTTTTTCGTTCAATAGCACGTATCCTTCATTTCTACTATAACGACAATTAGTTTATGAATACAGATTGTTACCATCCAATCGGCTTAAGGTTCGTGATCATGTTTTGCCAAAGAAGGCTCTCCTTATCAAGTTACCCGTATCTAGCATTCGTGTTTCTTGGAGCAACTCATGTTATGATTTTCATGCACATCTTGGCATTCCAATTTCGATTTTTTCAGTCTTGCGTATCAGACAACCGGGCGGCCGTCTCCTTCGATCCAGCACGCACTTACCTTCCGTTGCAAGACAACCAAACCCCAGTATTCAACGTCGATCATTATAACTACGTCAATTGCCAACAGGAAAAGTCTTCAAATGCCATGTTCACCAACTACATTCCACAAAATGAACAACTGATCTCTGAACCCGGAGACCGGAACACTGCGAACCACGAATCAAACTTTGCCAAAGTTGACGAGGATCAGGAGGTGAAGAACGCTACCGCCGCCCTGCTGAACGTCTCAAGTGAACAAAACGCACCAGAATACCTCATTTCTGGTCATTTTGATCCATCCGACTGCGAGGAACTCCAGGTCGGTGACTCGATCTACTTGAACCCCGGAAACCATCTTGCGGATGCTTCAAATTTCATGGGACTCCATCAACAAGACCCGGCGCAATTTCAGCCAAACGGGATCTGTGATCAGCCGTACCGACATGATATTATGCAACAAACACCGGTGCTTTCGACACGCGAAGATTTTCCGAAACAAGGCACATTCGTTTTGAAGCCTGAAATGGGATATTTCACATTTTCTGCCTAACCTCACACACACCCCGCCTTCGTTTTAATCCCAATGAAATGAATGAGCTTGTGATTCGTTTACTGGCCACTGGCTATTTTATTTTCCATTTTACTAATATATTGCTAACACGATTTCAAAACGCTATCCACGCCAGTACGCAGTTTGAACGAATGATCATTTTTTTTCGTGTTTATCCTTGTTTGTTTTATTTATTTTTATACCTGTTGTAATGTGAACTTTTATGGGAAATGAAATGAATTTGAGAATGGAGTTGATTCGTTTTCTTGTTTTTCGGTGTTTCGTGATTAAGCACCGCCGGAAGGAGTAAGACGTCTTCGTTGAGCACATAGAAGGAGGCAAATACCGTCCAAACACCGAGAAAGATGATATACTAGCGGTGACAGTCCAGATGAACTCAGTGTCGCCGCTAAACAGAAGTATCGTGAGCTACCAATGTGAGGATAAATTAACAAAGGAGGTATTAGACCATCTAAAGGATGCACAAAACCAAATGCATCTTCGTTAAAAATGAAGGAGTTACTGGGTAAATGGAAGAACCTAATTATATAGGTGCAAGATAGGAACTTTACATTTCAAAAGCGTCGAAACCCCACACACTAGAACTAGCGCAGAATGGAGAGTTTCGTATGATAATTGTGTAGAAAAGTGGCTTTTGTCGTGTTGCCTTGGTGTAGCTTCAGCCTAAAACACCTAGTAAAATCATTGTTGGTGACCGAGATGTAAGCTTGTACGCATCAGGACACATCAGAACTATGGAGTCATTGATCATTGTTGAACATTTTAACTCTTCTGTAGAATCCGTAGCTATTTAAGTCCCACCCTTCCCCATCTTTTAGGATTTTACTTTTTCATGGTTGTGTGGCAGTTAAGCATTCGGTACGTGCTACCGGTGTAATGATGTCTGTGATGATGATTTTAACTGAAGCTCAGTTTCAAAGCAGGGTTTTGCTTGAGCCACTAACAATTTACCAATGCAAAAATCGAATACATTGGCAACATTTTGTATAATTAGTTAAATTCAGTACCTTTATATGTTTGAGGAGATTCCAAGTTCATCAAATTGGGATAGCTGTAAAAACAATAGGATAGAACACTCATTGGAAGTTCAACAAGCTTTGCTCTAATGATACGCGGCTTTTAAATATGAAAGAAATCACAATTGGTGGATATGAGATGAATTAAAGCTTATTCACTAATCCCCCTTGCAGTTACAACAACCGGTTACTGGCTGTTTTGTCGATTTCAGGTGGAGGCAGTAAGATTCTGTTCCATAAGACCTTGTTTATCACCGTTTCAAGGCTCACTGCACCTAATCAAACTGTCTCCACTGACGACGGCAAACAGCCAGAAACCGGTAGTGGAGTGTAATTTCGGGGAATGTGAGTAACACATTACTTTGGTCATCCATTAGCACCTTGAATGCTTGACCAGGAATCACTAAGCGATTCTGTGTTTGAACATCGTTGTACGAACCCTATGCAACAGTGGCATTCAAGTATAACCTCGTTTACCACTTTATCATTGTTTCAAGGCTCACTGAGCCTAATCTTACTGTCTCCACCTGATGACGGCAAACAGCCAGAAACCGGTAGTGGAGTGTAATTTCGGGGGATTTTAGTACACCAAAAATTTTTCATTTCAAGATTCAAAATTACAAAAGCAAAAGGCACATAGCTTCACAATTACCATATCATCGTAAATGTTCGTTTATGTAAAAGGAATACAAATAATCATGTAAAGTTGAGTACAGTCCAGTTGAATACTTACCACGATTCAATTCGTTAAATCGTTATGCAACAAATGAGTGTCCAAATTTCAACTGAAAGTTTCGACACCGAGAGCGATGACAATGGTTT
The DNA here is from genome assembly GCA_013407085.1 of Atriophallophorus winterbourni. Taxonomy (NCBI): domain Eukaryota; kingdom Metazoa; phylum Platyhelminthes; class Trematoda; order Plagiorchiida; family Microphallidae; genus Atriophallophorus; species Atriophallophorus winterbourni. The sequence goes on from JACCGJ010000989.1 coordinate 34,804, forward strand.
CCGGGAGGGCATTTCAAAGGAAACAGACACGTACACAATAAAAATTATCGGCGATGGCTGATACGAGAATGGGGTATTTGTAGTGCCACTGAGTTGCTGTGTGTATGTTGTGACTCCATTCATTTGATCGGTTAACTTAGATCCACTATGTGGATTGCTCATCCAAAGGTTGGCTTTGTTATTCAAGTGTAACTCTGTTTGATTGTCTTATCTCGTGTAACAAGATAGGTTTGTCCTAATTGGGTTAATCAATTGTGCATCCGGTTTTTCGCTGGGATTGGACGAGACTTTGTTTTTCCCGCCTTTTTCCTTCCTTTTCCTCCGCCAAGGCGGTACCCAAGCCCGTCTGAGAAAGAAGGAGGGTTGGGCTCAGGGCTAGCAACCCTATCTCGTAAAACCTACATTGCCTCGGAAACGAAGACAACAGATCCGTGGCTCGGTAATGTATGCAGGATGGATCCCAGTTCGCATACGAAGGAAGCCATTCACTGGCGTCCGCAAGGTAAACGAAAAGGGGACGGCTCAAGAAAACTTGGCGCAGAACGTTGAAACGCGAACTACATGCACAAGGATTCACGGTGCAGACGACAACGGAAGCAGCGATAGACCGGAACCACTGGCGTGAAGTTGTCTTCGTCTCAAGTGCCACCCGGCACGGAGAAGGCTGAGTGAGTGAGTGAGTGAGTGAGCTCTGATTCAACACGGGCATTCCGAATGGTTCTGTAGCGGGCCCGAGAACAAAAGTTAAGGGATAGCTCATATTGCCGCCATGGGCGATAACGTTTACGGCTGGAGCTAAGAACTTGCAGAGACCACCAGGGTTGAATTTGATGCCTCCTCACAAACTGCACGAGAGTGTGAATTGTTGTAACTCGTTTAGATACTTGCAAATTCTAGCCCAGTTTTCACTGACATTGGAATCGCAAGATGACCAAAAGGAAGATTCTTAAGTCTGCGTGAGTAACCCAATTTGTCGAGCCCTAATTGTGTCTATGACGAGAGGAAGGTTTGTGAGAAAGAAAATATAACTTCGAAGCGTAACATTACGTGATCGCTTTCTCCGAGCCATGGTAGGTACTTTAGCTGATCTTAAAATTCGTAAGTTTTTATCTATTGGCATACATTTAAACCTTAAGAATGCTGACCGTTCATCATGCAACACAGCAGTCATCTTATAAGCTTTTTATTCGAATCAGTTTCTCGTCCGAGCTTTCTACAGGCTGAAAGTCGAAGGTGCAGCTTTTTATCGATTCCCAGTTTTCCTGAGAGGATTCGAGTAGGTCGTTTTGCTGAATTCATCTGTGAAGTCTCTTGCAAATCGCGCAGATAGATTGGGTTCAAACATGTGTGTACGTTTATCCTATGATAACCAATCAATTTAATGCGGTTAAATCTCCCGTTCATTAGCTTCAGTTTTGCACAGGCCAGTGAATGATCAGTGTCACAATTTGTGATTCGATATGATCTTCTGAGAAGAACCCTACCATTATTAGTGCTCCCAAAAAACATAAGATCAAGCTGATGCCAATGTTCACAGCAAGGATGTTTTTGAGAGACCTTATGCTGCGGTTTTTTTCTAACTTAAAGTGTTACTGACACAATAACTGAACTGTGTGTACACTAGGAGTCGTTGTTCATTTTCATTGGTTTTTCCTACATCGAACCTTCCAAGACTGTTTTGCAGAGACTCGTAATCTGCACAGATTCTAGAATTGAAATCACCCAATACCATCAAACTGATTCTATGCGGCAAGTTTTTGAGATCTGTTACGAGTTTATGATAAGAAGCTGTGGTGTGGTTCCGCAAATCCTACCCACTACGATGCAAGCTGAGCTGGTTGACTGAACGTCCCTCCAACAGGATGTCAAGTTTCGATTGCCGATAATGCCATATTGATTTATCGATTTCCTGTTATCGTTATCACTCGCATTCCACCGATTTTCTGTTCGATAACTCAGTGAACAATATTCATCTGTTAGATACGATTTTGGTACATAATTAACTCACATGTTAAACACGTTACATTCTGTTTGCTGTGCCGTGACTTCTTAATTCGATTTCTGTTAGGATTCGCATTTCAATTCAATTCCATCAAAATTTGGCGTCGCGAGCAGGATGAAACAACTGACTTTTGAACCATTAAATCTTCATTCTAATCCTGGAGAAATTGAAGAGTGGGTGAAACGATTCGAGCTGTGAAGCAACATCCGGGAGGACGTCAAGCCGGAGAATAAGTCAACATTTTTCTTGACCTACGGGGGACGTGAATTATATTCGTTACTCAAGAACCTATCCTATATAAAGGCTCCTGCATAACTGCCGTTGCAAGATTTGAAGACACTCCTACTAAAGCATGTCATGTCGGTGAATTTCAAAGGTACCGAACGGGCAAAATTCAACACACTGGTCCAAAATCCTAATACAAGCTGCTGTGATTTCATCCTCATTCTACAGAAAGAGGCTGCTTAATGTGAATTCGGTGATCTATTAGAAGATAATTTGAGGGATCATCTCATTGCTGATATTAACAATGTTGACCTTCAAAGAGAAATGCTGATGAAACCTGACCTGACCTACGCCGAAGTCCGTGAAATCTGCGAGCAGCGAGATGATGTGACTGCTGCGACAACCGAACAAGGTGCCGTGTTCGTTCACAAAAGATCACATAGATCCAATAAGCCAAGACACCGGCACCAGGCCAACAGGACGAGTGAAAACCAAGCCCGAGACAAGACCGAAAACCGATAAATTAGTGCATGTCGTGTGGCGATCTTCACTTGCGGTCACCTTGTCGATTCCGCAATGCAGTGTGCCATGGATGCGGTAAGAGCGGACATATGAAGAAGGTTTGTCGGAGTAAACAATGCAACCTGACCCAACAGAATCCAGTGGTCAATCAGTAGAATGACGGTTCAACTTATGTTTTGCAACTGGAAAGGCCAGCACAATAATTCATCTACAAATCCTTGCAGTTCGATTTAATTGAAACTGCTGAATTCAACGTCGATACCGGTAGCCATGAATCAGTCATTCCCGCGGAAATCTTGAACCAGGTGGCCCCAGAGGCGCATGTGCAACCAACCAACGTTGAACTTCCGTGGCGTTTACTGGACACAATTTGCTACTGACAGATGGAACCACTTCATTTGTGGAACAAGACAAAGACATTTCAATTCCAGTCCGATTCTTGGTATCTAGAAGCAGTCCATCAATCCTCGGTCTGGGAGCCCTGCGAGCCCTTGAGCATCCTGTTTCGCTGAATGTTGTGTCCGTTGAGAATTCAGGAGAACAAATTCAGTCCTCCCTACGAAAATTGGTCGTCCAATGTTCAACGAACACTGGAAGCATGAAGGTAGAGCCAGCAACACTGAAAGTTGAAGGTGATCCGATATTCCTGAAACGTAGAATTTTGCCTTATAGTGTGAGAGATGACGTCTTTAATACCCTGAAGAAGTCGGAGAGCACTGGTATTATTTCTCCAGTTAAATCGTCAGCATGGACAACATCTATTGTTGTAGCAGTGAAAAGCGATGGAAGGACATCGAGAATATGCGGAGACTAGAGACTAACACTTAACACGAGACTGAAGCGTTGTGCCGCGACAACAGAAGAGCCGGATGACTTTATGAGGGCAATTCACGGTAGTAAGATATTCTCAAAAATTGACTTTGCGAATGCATATTTGCAAATACCACTCGAAGAGGAATCAAAACCACTGACGACAATCAATACTCCATAGGGTTTATTTTCAATTCAATTTTCTACCATTCGGATTGCATGTGTCCTCAGGCATATTCCAATCGGCAATTGATAAGGTGATCCAAGGACTACCAGGAGTCCGAGCATTCCAGCACGATCTTATTATCCACGAAAGAACGCATGAGGAACACGACCAAAGACTATTGGCACTGATGGAACGACTTGCAGCCGGAAACGTAGCAATCAGGCCGTCAAAATGCGTGTTCTGAGTCAATGAAATACAATTTCTTGACTACGTGATAGATTCCAAATGATACCGACCAGATCCTACTCAATACGATGCACTTGCTAATGTGCAATCACCAAGTGACCAATGCAAACTGCGATCAATCATGGGTTGCCTGCAATATTACTCAAGATTTATTCCGAATTTCGCAGTCCGGGCACAACCGCTATTTCTTTTTCATCATGCAAAAAAGTGGGAATGGAATGATGAACTGGAGTCAGTGTTGCGCACCTTGATTCAAGCTGTCGTGGACCGACCAGTACTGGTGGCGTTTTCGCCTATAAAACTCACCACTTTGATCACAGATGCATCGGACGTCGGAATTGGTGCTGTGTTGGAGCAGGAAGGGTTCCCGATCATTTGTATATCCCGATTGTTGAACCACGCAGAACAAGGATACTCACAAACGCGAAAGTAGGCCATGGCGATATTCTGGGCGGTCGAGCGGCTTCACAAATATCTATTCGAAATACGATTCCAGATTGTCACGGACGACCAAGTTCTGCAATTCTTATTCAACGCGAAGAAATCGCTTGCCGAAGCTACGGCCTCGATGTTACAAGGATGGAGTATCTACCTTGCAAGATACGATTATGAGATTGTCCATAGAGCAGAAAAAAATATTCCGCAGGATGACTTCCTGTCCAGGCACGCGAAACTCTCTCCAGCGGAAGCATGCTGTCTCATCTCTCAACCATGTGCCGTTTCCCGTGAGCAACTACGAACGTTCACGAAGAAGTACTATTCAACAGTTATGTCAGCCATACGGAACGGTTGGCGTCCAGATGTGCGGAAGAAATACCTACGGCTTTACTAGATCCGTGATGAGCTACTGATACAACCACACGGTGTGATTTGTCGGGGAGACCGATTGCTCATCACGCCACCGTTGAGAAAACCTGTTTCGGACGATCTACATAAGGGTCATATGGGCATCGAAAATGAAATTGTTGGCACGGCAAGAGGTTTGGATGCCAGAAATCAATGCTGGCATCAGAAGTACAGTTATGAACTGCGAGGCTTGCTTGCAAAAAATCAATTTACGCCCAAGGGACTGGACACTATGAACCGACAGTTACCTTCCCTGGCAAAGAATCCATGCATATTATTGTGAACCGTTTTTGAGAGAGTACTTCGCACTTGTGATCATCGACTCGTATTCCAAGTGGCCAGAAGTCTTTCTGACAACCACATCGACGACGGCGTTCACAATGCAAGCTTTAAGGAATTGTTTCAGCCGTGAAGGAATCCCACAAGAACTCATCACTGACGATTGTGCCCAATTCAATTCCAATAAAATGAAGAAATGGCGGGATAGCTTTGGGTGCCGACACTTACGAACTGCTCCGCGGCATCCATGTTCCAATGGCGCTGCAGAGAATCTTATGAAAACTATCAAGATTGCTATTTACTCAGTCAATCCTGGGAGCTTCCAAGCCTTGGACGTATTCATTGATAACTTTTTACTGCAATACCGTAATGTCGTCCGTTGCATGACCAGAGAGAGCCCGGCCAAGTTGTTCAAATCCAGGACACTCCGAACTTCCCTTCACCGAATGGATTCGAGTGATGTGACTTATTTCAGAGGAAACGACTTGAGACCCGCTCATGGCATCGTCACGCGACAGATCGGAAAATCAATGATTGAGATCACTGACCTAAAGAATGCAAGTGTGCACCAACGTCACAAAAGTCAAGTACAATTCAAAAGAGTTGTAGAGGAAAACATTAATCAGTAATAAACGCATCAACCAGAACCAAGTGTGAAACCTCAGGAGTCAATTGCTCTTAGAAGGTCTGCGAGGTCGGCGAATCGGAATAACGCAACAATTTTGAGGGAGGAAGGTTGTGATGTGGTTCCGCAAATCCTACCTACGACAAGGCAAGCTGAGCCGGTTGGCTGAACTCTCCTTTGACGGAATGTCAAGTTTCGATTGCCGATAATGCCATATTGATTTACGGATTTCCTGTTATCGTTATCACTCGCATTCCACCGATTTCCTGTTTTATAACTCAGTAAACAATATTCATCTGTTGAATACGAATTTGATACATAATCAACTCACCCGTTTCACACATTACATTCGGTTTGCCGTACCGTGACTTCTTAATTCGATTCCTGTTGGGATTCGCATTTCAATTCCATTCCATTACAAGAGCGTCTTTTTTAGCAGGCGTCTCATGAAGCGTCGGTGCATAAACGTTCACCAACGTAATGGTACCAGGAATGCACTTCACATTTGAAGTCTAAATCCGTACGCTTCTGCAGATGCTCCGTTCTGTTGCTGACCGTTTATCATGCAACACAGCACTAATCTTATAAGCTTTTTATTCGAACCAGTCTCTCGTACGAGCCTGAAGGCCGAAAGTCGAAGGTGCAGCTTTTTATCGATTCCCAGTTTTCCTGAGCAGATTTGAGTTGGTCGTTTTGCTGAACTCGGCTGTTAAGTCTCTTGCAAATCGCGCAGCTAAATTAAGTTTAAACATGTGGGTATGTTTATCCTATGATTACCAATCAATTTAATGCGGTCAAATCTCCTGTTCATCAGCTTCAGTTTTGCACAGACCATTGAATGATCAGTGTCACAGTTTGTGATTTGATATGATCTTCTGAGAAGAACCCTACCGATATTAGTGCTCCAAAAAAGAATAGGATCAAGCTAATGCCAATGTTTACAGCAAGGATGTTTCTAGGACAATATATGCTGCGGTTCTTTTCAAAAAAGTGTTACTGACACAATAACTGAACTGTGTGTACACCAGGAGTCGTTGTTCATTTTCATTGGTTTTTGATACATCGAACCTTCCAAGACTGTTTTGCGGAGACTCGTAATCTGCACAAATTTTAGAATTGAAATTACCCAATACCATCACACAGATTCTTTGCGGCACGTTGTTGATAAGAAGCGTCTTTTTAAAAAATCGTCACAGAGAGCGTCGTTGCATAAACGTTCACCAACCTAATGGTATCAGGAATGCACTTCAGATTTGAAGTCCAAATCCGTCCACTTCTGCAGCTGCTTGGTTCTGCTGCTTTCAGTAGTTCGTCTTGCTGGTGCGTGAAAAAGTCTGCTTTTAGTAGTTCGTTTCGAACGGCACACCCAACTTCATGCAGTCAAAGCTCTTAGGAACACCTTTCTACTCAAAAAAATGTGTAATCATTTTCTGTTAGTATACCAGTGTCTGGTAATCGCGCAACTTGCCCTTGAAACAAGTCGACATTCAGTCTCATAGTCAACCACATCAGATTCTTTTACGACTCTGATATTCATGTCGGGGCCATGAAATCGAAGAAGAATAGACCGGACGTTCCGGGTTACTAGTTTCAGAAATGACATTTGTTTTGTCGTGGTTTGTTCCGCGGTGCGGTGGAAAAACAGTGTGCTGGATATTTGATTCCTGATCTCCATGCATCAAATGAGGATACCAAACCCTGTCGAGACGGCACCATATTGACTGTAAGCTGCTTATCTTAAAGCGGACAAAAGCCGTCTAACGAGACCTGAAAGTCTCTTCCACCGTCGGAAACAGCCCTAGGCGCTGAGCTATACTTCGATCGAGCCGTAAATTTTAACTGGTATCTGCTGCTTTCCACTCCATTATCCGCAGAAGCAGAATGAAGTTTCATCTCCATTGGTGCGTTGTGATGTACGCCATGGCAGTTAAATATGAGGGACTAGCTGTTGCCCACACAGCAAGTGCTCCCTCTCCACGGCACCGCCAGTACCAGGAGAACAACTAGGCTGATATATTTGGACAGCGATGCGTTCGCAGGTGTTGGCAGTGCGAAGTTAAATAAAACTCCGGACTGCCTAACGCGACTCCGGCTACAGATTTTTGATCAAGGTTTACTCCTAAAGCCTTTTCCATAATTGGCTGTAGCCACAAGGCAGTAGGGGTTTACGAAAAAGATTTCCTAACTGCTCTCATTGACAAACGAGCTCCACCTGCCAGAATCATGTTGGTTTCGAGTCGCCAGTTAGCCGCCTTCGCCCTTTTCCATGTCAGAAGAGGCAGTTCTGCCGGGTGACACAGGACCACGCGTGCAGACCAGTAGCTGAACGTCGTTGTCAGAGGCCATATGAGACGCCTGCAATTGAAGCATTTTGAAATTATGACCTCACCAGAATAACCACCCTGGCTTTGACAACCATGCAACCATTTGCAATTATATGAATACTAGGAAAGTTCGCATGAATGTTATTTAAACGACTGAGTCTT